>CAUOQF010000265.1:0-15768 GCA_963457715.1 Argyresthia albistria | reverse complement strand
AAAAGCTCGCTTTACTCGACTTGCTAGCTATGTGAATTTCGCTCGCGCCGCCTGTCTTCGGACAGCCTCATTGTTCGAGTACAAGTTAAAGTATATTTTGCTGATGTACATAAGGATGTTTTTCACATGTCCTAAAATATTTTTTGACAGGGTATGTGGAATTGTTTAAAGTGTGAATGTGACTGCAAAAAGTTTAAGAAACCCTGATCTAGTAAAGATATTTTTGTTCTAAGTTAGTTTACTTCTTACTTGAGCTAGGGTTCCGCACAAAAAAGGTGAACCAAAAAGGGTTCCGTAGCCAAAAGAATTCGGGAACCGCTGCTCTAAGGTACAGTATTGTTTGTGTCTATTCAGTAGTGCTACGCCTACACCCAATTTCCCTAACAAATAAAGCTTGTGCTAATTTGAAAACATTCAATAGTTGTAAGAAATAGTGTACGAGTAAATCAAAGATGACAAAATTTCGCGTCGATAACAAAAATAAATACTAAAATTGGTCCAGTACTTTGACTTTGATACGCATTTCATCTTGATTCGCGTTCTCGATATGAAGGTCGTGACAAACGGACAGACAGACGGACGGACTGACTACAAAGTGATCCTATATGGGTTCCGTAGAGAAACAAGGAACCCTTATAGTTTCGTCAAGTCTGTCTGTCCGTCCATCCGTCCGTCCGTCCGTATGTCACAGCAACTTTATTCCAAAACTGTTAGGACTACACAGTTGAAACTTGATACGTAGATGTATTCTATGAACCGCTTTACGATTTTTATACAAAATCTGAAAAAAATTAAAATTTAAGGGTGGCTCCCCGGGCATACATCCCCATACATGAAACTGAAACCAAAAAATATTTTTTTCATCAAACCTACATGTGTGGAGTGTTTATATACATATAGGTCTTCAAAAAATGAAGTGGAGGTTCCTAAAACCATTTTTCCTCAAAGGTCAATCTTTAAAGAGAGTGACCCATCCAAAGTGGAAAAAATTGTGTCCCCCCCCCTCTAACTTTAAAGTAAGAGAGTGATAAATCTATAAAAAATATATGCTTGTGTATCTCAATATAAACAGTCGATGAAAATTGGTTTGAACAAAATATAATGAGCAGTTTTTAAGATATAAAACATTCATTAAAAACTGCAAAGATAACTTTGTCATCCATACAAAGACTATGAAAAACAAAGTTACAACACAAAAATCCAGTCTAATAATTACATGATACTACGGAACCTTTCATGGGCGAGTCCGACTCGCACTTGGCCACTTTTTCCATTTAAGGATCGGAGAACCCTAAAAATGTGCTGTACCTATGACTGTTCGGGCGAGGCCGCGCCTCTAGCTTCGCCTGCGCACTCCAGCTGCCATTGTCACGACTATAAAGAGACTCACGAGAGCGTACTCAATACACATACTTGTCACACGTATCACGTACATACCATACGATAATACTCAAAATGTTTAAACAGCTTCAAACAAATACATTTGAATTAAAATTCTGAATGGTATGTGTGCGTTGCGTTATGTGTATGATCTGTCATCCAAATAAAACCAATTACAAATATGGTTTCATCCGTACTAATTAAGATATAGTAAGATATAATAACCTTGCTAAAAATCCGAATAAACCAGCCAGAGCCAAGGCACTTTTATCTCTTCTGTGCCCAAGGGAACAATCTGACACACAGTTGGCCTGACGGACGATGATTGCTGTGATTCAATATCCATAGAATAGACGCAACATATATCTTATTTATTCCGTGATGGGTGATTTAGCTACGCTAGCTAGCGACTTCTAACAACAAACCGAGTAACCGATGGAACCATGGATAACTATAAACTCATTAGCCAATCCCCCTAACAACTCCTTGGCTCCATGAGTGTGTGTTGTATTGTTATTGTGTTTATTTTTCACGCTGCCAAAGTGAGTGACCGCCACCTGAGCCCACGGTGAGCTATTCGCATCGTATTGTTCGATCATTCCGCATTATTTATTAGAGAATATAATTACCAATTTAAATATGACACACTTAAACTGCATGCCTCGTTCGGCCCGGGCGAGCTGGTATGATGACGAGTTTCCGAGGGAGATCCACATAATCCAAATAACTAGTTAGTAATTATGCGGCCGCAGTCGCCGCGCGAGGCCTAGGTAGGTATCCATTTATAATTGTGATTCAGTAAATACCTACAGAATGTAGCTATGTCGAGCTGCAGGCGGCGCGGCGCGGCGCGGCGGCGGCGGCGATGACGAGTGGCTGGCTTGGGCACTTTGCCCGATATTCATGTCGATCATAAAGTGTGCCTGTATGTGTTAGCTGTAGTGTAGCCAATTTACAATTTTATATTATCGCTCATATAATAACATGTTATTGCCCGTTTGACTACTGACATGCATCGACTAAAGATTCTTGCGTAGAGAGTCGTATACACTTGTAACTAATACAATAAATAGGTCAAACAAATATAATTTAAAATCAAATAATATTTGGGAAAACCATGCTTCTCTTTGTCTCATATCTAAACAAGTCTGGTTTCCTCCTTTAAAATAATTTTCCTGTTATTCGTGTGTAAAGGATTCTCCTCAATATCTGACAACCAGTCCACGTGACTTCCCCAAGCAACTGGACTTGTTGTGGACTCGAGTATGTGCAGAATTGTTTGTATGCGGGTGTTGTGTCGCGTTACAGAGCCGAACACTCCGGGCAAGTTCATCGTGTGGTTCCGTAATGAGACGACGCTGCTGGTGTTGTGGCAGCCGCCCTACCCGCCCGGCGCCTACACGCACTACAAGGTACACCACACACACACACACACACACTCACCTAGACGTAATGAGACGACGCTGCTGGTGTTGTGGCAGCCGCCCTACCCGCCTGGCGCCTACACGCACTACAAGGTACACCACACACACACACACACACACACACACACTCACCTAGACGTAATGAGACGACGCTGCTGGTGTTGTGGCAGCCGCCCTACCCGCCCGGCGCCTACACGCACTACAAGGTACACCACACACACACTCACCTAGACGTCATGAGACGACGCTGCTGGTGTTGTGGCAGCCTCCCTACCCGCCCGGCGCCTACACGCACTACAAGGTACACCACACACACACTCACCTAGACGTAATGAGACGACGCTGCTGGTGTTGTGGCAGCCGCCCTACCCGCCCGGCGCCTACACGCACTACAAGGTACACCACACACACACACACTCACCTAGACGTCATGAGACGACGCTGCTGGTGTTGTGGCAGCCGCCCTACCCGCCCGGCGCCTACACGCACTACAAGGTACACCACACACACACACACTCACCTAGACGTCATGAGACGACGCTGCTGGTGTTGTGGCAGCCGCCCTACCCGCCCGGCGCCTACACGCACTACAAGGTACACCACACACGCACACACACTCACCTAGACGTAATGAGACGACGCTGCTGGTGTTGTGGCAGCCGCCCTACCCGCCCGGCGCCTACACGCACTACAAGGTACACCACACACACACTCACCTAGACGTAATGAGACGACGCTGCTGGTGTTGTGGCAGCCGCCCTACCCGCCCGGCGCCTACACGCACTACAAGATCTGTCGGCAGCTTTCAGAACTATTTTGAGAACCATACCCCTGTATACTCTCTCTCTAGCTAGTCTCATTGTTCTATTGTTGCGTCGCCGTATTCGTACAGCAGCGAGCGGCTCAATGCGATACTAATACGGACTGCATTGTCTTATTTACGATGCAAGATTTGTAATATTGGTTTCATGACTCAAATTGAGCAAAAGGAATGATCTAGCAAATAATTAGTAGATTGTTATACAAGGGACGTAAGAGAGCTACTTCGGACGAAGATCCAATTTGTCGAGTCATCCGAGATAGTTCGAGGGTAAAATAGCTACTTACGACCCGAGGTAAGCATTCTACATCATTCAAGCGAGGTAAATAAAACATTTATACAGATTGTAATTGAAAGGTGCAGTCATATAAAAACTATAATGGTTTTTATTTTCTCCAAGGATATAAAATATTATCACTTGTTTTTTTTTTTTTAAATAAAACTGATTCTCATCTTATCTAAATAACTGTGAATTTTGTCAATATTCGTGTTTTGACACCCGATACATCACGGAACAGAAAAACTTTTTTCTGTTTCGTGCTAAACATATACATAGGCCAAAAACTCACAACACTAAGGCGAATTTAAGTGTATTTGTATACTTATCAGATTTGAATACATAATCGTAAATTATAGTTGTAAGTTTTAGGACTACGGGAAAAGGAGATCATTCATTTTGGGCCAAAAAGTGAAAGTGCCGGCCAGAAAAACAAAGTGTAAAATTAGGATAGAACACACAAATCCTAGTTTTTTTACTACCACACTTAAACTGTTCGCTCCATGGTTTCGGTTTTATAAGCTATTGAAATTCGATAAAAGCCAATACAAAAAAATATATTTTCGCGCGGCCATCAACCAAACCTTGTTTTTCTAGTACAGAATAGTGTAACGAATAAAACTTAGTATGACATGTATACGTCTTCACTCAGTCCGGACTGAGTTAGAGGAGCTTGAAGTTTGAAGCTATCTATATCATTTAGATGAAACTTCGGGCTCTTCTAACAAATAAGATTAAAAAAAACACGATAAAAAATAAAATAAAAAGCTATTTTTATATTTTTATTTTATAGAAATATACAGGGCGTAACAGAAAGGGGTGTACAAGCCGAAAGAGGGTTTCAGGGACATCATTCTGAACAACTTTCACTACGGGACCGACTTGATCAGAGCAACTTTATTTTTATTAACTCAGTATATTAAGCTTAAAATAAATTAATGTAAATTGTAGTAAGCGAGAAATAATTGTGAGAATTATGAATTGGTATTTAATTTGACGTGGTCACAGTCGTTTGACGCAATTAACTCATCATGTTAATGATCAATTCATTAAGGCATAACAATAAAATATCATGAGCGTTTTCAGTCATTGTAAAGGCATTACCGATTTGGGCATTGTGGCTTCAACAATGTTGTTGTGGCTTCAACAATGTTGTTTCAGCTTACACATATAAGCTATTTTTACATGTATCTTTAGCTCACTCAAAGCTTATAATAATAAAGAGTGAAGGTCGTAAGCGTAAGGTCGACCTCGCGTTTGTTCGCCAGCGGTTTGCTATGTCGCTGGCCACGTGACTCACGCAGAGTGCGCTACACTACACTATACTAACACCCATGACCGGCACTGACGACGTGGCGGCCGCTGCACACGATACTGTCAGGTACGAGGAAGCGAAGATGGAATTATGCAATAAAACAAGATAATGGACGGCGTGACGCTGCATTTCCGGCTGTGTCTATTGAGTGTACTCACGGCAACCTTATTAGCTAGGCCTCCCTCACAGTTATAATAACTAATATCTGGGAACCGGGCTTCGCTCGGTGCTTGGTGGTACAAACACAATAAAAATTATATTCATATCATCAGACTGCATTAACATCGATTAATATGTTGCTGCTGCTGTTTTGGAACAGCTGCAAACGAGAAGCAAACAGGCATTTTGTTTTCCTCGTGAGTTTTAGGCTCAGATATTCAATCTTTCGTACGCCTACGGTACGTGATAAATGATCTAGCAATCTAGAATACTAATCGCACTGTTAAAATATTGACCGAGTCACAAGTCGCTCAAGCGTCTATGGGTCAGTCAGCGTCGCAGTAGCGTTGTTTTTTTGTTTGTTGGAGTTGTTTTTCTGATTTTTTGTTGGTGCGGCTGCGCGTGCGCAGGTGTCCATAGTGCCGGGCGACGCGCGCGACTCGGAGCTCTACGTGGAGAAGGAGGGCGAGCCGCCCGGGCCCGCGCAGGCCGCCTTCAAGGGGCTCGTGCCGGGCCGCGCGTACAACATCTCCGTGCAGGCGAGTACTACCACTGCCACTGCCGACTGCCGACCGCTTGTCTCTTGCTGGTGCTCTCTATACCATCCGAGAAGTTTCCATCATCTATCATTTACTTACGAGGTCGACAAAATTTTACATTTCACCACAAAGTACAGACCTACCAATTAAATTATCTGTGAAATGACAGAATTCAGGACTACGACCGTTATCTTTGAAATCTTATTCTTTGCTCGGACTCAATTCCCAAATATGGCAATGCCAGAAAGCCACTAGCGACACCCGTTATTTCACAGTTAAGTTGGCAGATCTGTAAGTCCCCATACTCCCACATTCTGCGATATTTGTAATTTCTCGTGCCTCAATGACGTGAGCCGATGGCCGTCCGTCCGTCCGCCGCACAATAAGCGCGCGCTATCAGTGGACTGCGCAGTCAAAGTAAAAGTATTTTTTTTTATTGACTATAAAATCATACAGATTGCTTAGTCAACGTCAATATAATATCAATATAATAATAATAAGTAAGATGGCGGGTGGGGTGTGCGCGTCGGTTGCAGACGGTGTCGGAGCCAGAGATCTCTGCGCCGACGACGGCGCAGTACCGCACGGTGCCGCTGCGGCCCGCCAACGTGAGCGTGCTGCGCGCCTCCGAGACCAGCTTCAGCGTCGCCTGGGCGCCGCCCAAGGAGCTCAGGTGACCGCCCGCGCAAGCCCGACACCAATCCACATTTATTTATTTTTTATTTAGCCTGCATAGTGTCCCACTGCTGGGTAAAGGACTCCCCTATCTCAGACCATTCCCCCCTGAGCTGTGCTGCCTCCACCCAGTCCGGGTCCAACCAAACCACATACCTCTCTAAAAATATGTTTCCTTTGGCATGGCAAGGGCCCAAACGCACAGCGATTTTTTCCGCCCGAATCAAAAATTAAAGGTACTTGCCCATTTGTTTGACCTACCCGCCGGCGGCGTTGGAACGGCGCGAGCGGACAGTAGAATACGAAGTAGGCTGGCGTCACGCCGGCGTCTCGCTGGCGCTTGTGAGATTTAGTAGAATACCAAATGCGTCGTATTCAAGTTTGTGCCAGGCTTGTGGTATGCTTGTGTACAGTAGAATTCGGGCCCAGGCAGGTCACTACGGTATATTCGTGATAAGAATGCAGTGAAATTTAAATTTAAATCTGTTAACACGCACTCACCGTGATGATTTTACTGCATTCTTATCACGAATAGACTATAACTATGTGTTGGTCCTCCGGGCAGCGAGTTCGAGAAGTACCAGGTGTCTGTGTCGGCGGGCTCTGGCGGCTCTGGCGGCTCGCGTCGCCTGGCGCCGCTGGTGGTGGCGCGCCACGAGCCGGCGCTGGCCACGTTCGAGGGGCTGGAGCCGGGCGCGCACTACACCGTCGCCGTCAAGACCATGTCGGGCAAGGTCACCTCGTGGCCGCAGGCCGCTGACGTCACCCTCAGTCAGTATACCTCTTCCTCCGCTAAACTCTCACTGCCAATTCAGTGCCAAAAAGTTCACCGAATATATGTCAATGTCAAAGTAACACGTGTCATTGTCGATTCGAAATTGTTAACTGATTAATGTAAGTTAATTCAGGCAAAATCATCCAATTTTTATCTATTAAACTGCCTCTTTTATCAAAATAGTAATCTACTATTAGACAAAATGTATTTTTTATGTTTATGGCAACCCATGTTTCATTGTTGGCACTGAATTAGAAATGAGAGTGTTATCTCCTACTATTATATACTAGTGGCTCTGTGAGCTGTAGACCTCGCGAGTATGTCGGTGGGAAAGCTGAACTGCTAACACACATAAAAAAAATAACCCAAATAATTTTCTTTCAATAACACATACAAACTTATGAATGTACCTGGTTACGTACATGCAGTATGAAAGTAGCCGCACCAATAACTTTGTAAACTACATTTCGCGATCTTTTATACAACCTATTGACTTTTTACTAAAATTATATAATCTGTTTCACTCTCATAGTCTTTACAAATCCAACGACACCTCATTTGTTAATATCCATCGAGCCGTTTGGGTTGTAGCGATTTTTTTACATTTTAAAACCCCATATCTCCGCCATTTTGAAAAAAATCAAAAAACTGGCTCGAGTAAAAAATTCTATTTATTTTTTCAACCTGCTCACAAAATTTCACGAGAATCGGTTCATAAATGCGACCTGTACAGGAGAACAACCGGACATACAAAAGCATTTTTGCCCAAACCTGAATCGGAGACGCTTCGCTCGCTTCGCTCGCTCGGTCAATTATCAATTTGTCTAGTACGTTTTATATTGTATTTTTATTTTTTTAATGTAGGTAACTAAAGTAATATGGTAGGTATATCACTTATTTAAAACAGTGTGCACCCTAGTTTAGTTACTAGAACCTTATATATAGCAAGTTTTTATTTGTATAACTATAGGCGAAAACTTGTAATTAGACATAAGCATTCTCCTTTTATTCAAATAACAATTATAAGCTGTAAGTTTTCCGAATAAGAAAAATAAAATAAAAATAAATAAAATACTCCCTGTCCTCAACCTTGGCTGACAGCTTGCCTATCCCCTTTTAATTTAAATTTTTATCTGTGACATTTTATTGTTCTTCATTGTACTATTTTTAATTTGATATTGGTAGTGATTTGGGAGGCGACACGAACTATACTATAACTAAACTAATTAAAATGATGTATTTGATAATGAAATCTGTGGCCACCGCGCAAGAGCGGTCGGATTTAAGGTTGTCAGTTTAGTGCCTTTAGTTTAGTGGTTTTGACACCTCCCAAATAGATGACAATGTGGCCGATTCTCTAGGTTACACTTACTAAAATTAGTTGACAATATTAAGTCCGACAGCTCTTATGAGGTATTTGTATTTTGTATTTTATCTATTTATTTGCATCAGCGCACACACACACACAATATAAAACATGGAAGATACTTAGCGCTAAACAAAATAACATATAAAACATACAGACACAGATAATTTGCACTAAGATAAATAGGATATAGGTACCAAAGTACCTATATCGCACTCGAACTGAGGGTGGTGTGGCATCTGCAAAAGGGTTCTGACTCAGCATGTGCCTGAGAAGTAGACCCCTCAGGCGCTGATCTTCCGTCAGTACCGGAACAATGGAGACGGCGTGCTCAACTGAAATTAATTTGTTAGTGTATATATATAATAAGTCTTATGGTTGAATAAAACTGAAACGTGTTTCTCTGTAATCAAAGATTTATTTTTATAGGTTTTCAAAAATAACATAAAATCTTTTATAAGTAAAACTAAATCCACATTCTCACCTGTAATCAAAGAAACGACATTTAAAGTCTATTCCTTTCCATATTATTTTATTTATTTAATTATTCTGCACAATCATCACAGCATCACCATATTCGTATTTACCTAGCTGATAGCTGTCAAGTCCAATGACGAAGCGCAGGCCAGTAGTAGTATTAAAGAGTTCAGATACATCCAGACTCTTTACATCTCCCCACCAAGGAAAGAAAATTCTTTAGAGAATTTTCGTTCAATCATCTCCATCATCTTCCATTTCATCATCTTCTAATACAGGAATTGGAATAAGTTTCGTTATATGATAAAGATTTGATTCATTTTTCTGGCGTCCTGTATCTATCTTGAAAATTGTGTTTGAAATTTTATCAATAATTTTATATGGTCCAACTTTCAGTTCATCTAGCTTTTTCCTATTCAGTTTATTTCCATTTTCCACATACACCATGTCTCCTTCATTGAAATTCCAGTATTTTAGTTTTTTGTCAAATATTTGTTTGTTATAGTTATGTGATTTTATTGTATTATTTAATGCTGTCTTCTTATCTTCAATCCAATCGCTATGCAATATGTCTTGTTTTATTTCATTTGGTAAAATATTTACATTAGTTCCATCTAACAGATATTTCGGTGAGAAGCCCGTAATTGAGTGATCAGTTTCATTATATTTATTCACACATTCTTGTGCTATTGATGTCCAGGCTTTTTTATTTCCGCCTTCATTTATTTTACATCTTATTTTGTTTACCAATGTTTGATTCAGCCTCTCATTAAGCCCATTTGAAAAAGGTGCATTTACAGATGTAAATACCATAGGTATTTGTTTGTCCTGTAGGAATGTCTTGAATTCTCTCGAATTAATTCCTGGATATTGATCAGTCAGAATCATACCAATATTCTCTGCTTCTGCTATGACCTGGACTAATTTTATAAAATCATCGGCACTCTGTGATTTTGATGTTTTTATAAATGCATGTCTACTGAAATGATCTACCAGCAAATGGAGGTATCTCTTTGTTGATCTTGAACCTCCGAAACCACCAATCGTGTCTATGGACATTATTTCAAAAGGTCTTGTAGCTGGACCTAGTTGAGACATGAATCCATATTTGTTGCATCCTCTCGACTTGTTTTTTATACAAATTTTACAGCATTTACAAACTTTCTTAATATTATTTGTCAGATTTTTCGCTGTGTAGTATGGACTAATTGTCATCTGCATTTGTCTAATTCCAATATGACACAGGTTTTCATGTATTTTTTTAAATAGTTTCTTGCTGAATTCTTCTGTTAATATTATTTTTTCTCTTCTTCTTACTTTTTTAAAGTAGATTTGTTGTTTCTCAATCAATTTTTCTTTTTTGTTCTGTAATTCTTCATTATTCCTTTGGTCTAATATTATGTCTTCTAGTTTGAGTAAGTTTACTACTTTTACTTGTTCATTAAAGTTTATATTTCTTTCTTCTAATGTACTTTTATCTTCCTCTCCCTCTGTCTTTTTATTTGTTTCTATTTTTGTACATACATCTTTATTTTCCACTTGTTTTTGTCCAATTCTTAACGTTTCATCTTGTATTAACTGGAATGTTTTTATTAAGTCTAATCCAATCAAAAAGTCGTAGTTGAAATTTTTTTCATCAATTATGTATACGTCTTCGTATTTTTCCATGTCAAAAATTTTAATTTTTAAAGTTGTCAGACCACTTGTCTTGCTAACACCATTAATTGTTATGAGGTTTGTTTCATTCTTATAATTTCCTTCTCCTTTTAGTCTCAGTAGTTTAGAATTTACTAGAGAAACATTTGAACCTGAATCATAAACTCCATATACCTCTAAAACATCGTTCAATAGTATTTTTATTTTTATTAATGGTGTTGCTACTCGTTTTTTTGATCGGTCTCATTTAACTCAGCTTCTATCCTTGTATTATTGACGTGTCTAATCTCTCTAGTAAAGACTTTATTATCTTGTCTTACTTTGAACCAGCATGTATCTTCTGGGTGGTAACGCATACCTTTATTTAATCTTTCACATATTTTACATGGAAAACGTTCCTCATTTTTGTTATTCTCTTTCACATTTTCGTATTTATTCTTAGGCACGTAATTTTTCTTAGTAATCGTATGTTCATGTTTTCTCACCTCCTTAAACAAACTCACAGTGTCCACTATCGCTTCTCTGTCTATCTTGTTAAGTATGAATTCTGGTAAACCAGCCGCAATCAGGTCCACCATGGTGCTGGTATCCATTGATCTTCTCATTTCCAACAGTAGTTTTTCTTTTTTAATAGCATAGTCGATTAATGAGCCATCTTTGTATTTAAATGACAATGCGTTTGTAACAAGACTCCATCCCTTGTTCGCAAATGTCTCGCAAAAATCATTTTTCCAAGTTGACCATTCTGCGTTAATAGTAAATTTTATCATCATAGAACTGTACCAGTCTGCAGCACTCTCCTCCATAAACAGCCTTAACAATTCAATTTTCCTTTCATCGGTCTGCACCTCAAAGCGTTCACATTCTTGTTCAAAGAAAGTAATCCACTGCTTCGCATTCACGTTTTTACTTGTAAATTTTTCAAGTATAAACCGTTCAGCAACATTTTTCAAGTTCTGCGGTCTATTTTCTTTTGTTTTCTCTATCAGTTTTTCAAGCAGTTTTTCTAATGTAGTTTCGTCTTTTGTACTACTTTCATTTTTTTGTGCTGTCACAAGCTCCTCTTCAGTAAATTCTTCTAGAAACTGACCGTCAAACTGCAGATTACCATCCCCATCTAAGTACGTATTCTTAAGTTCCTCGCTTAGAGTGATCCATACCTTTCGCATTTGGTATCTTTTTACTAAGCTTTTTTTTACCTTAGCAAAGGTGTTTGTCCCTGCAATGTCTTTATGCAGAGCAGCAGGACGTAATTCTTCCGGTATGACATATTTCTTACCATCACTTGTCAATATTGAGGTTATACCGTAAATATTAGATTTTCCATCTTCGCTTGGTAATAGCGTAAACTCAAAACGAAGTTTCTCCATTTTCAGCGTTATTGAGACAAAAATGTCGTTTTATAATAAGTCTTATGGTTGAATAAAACTGAAACGTGTTTCTCTG
Organism: Argyresthia albistria; assembly: GCA_963457715.1. Lineage (NCBI taxonomy): Eukaryota > Metazoa > Arthropoda > Insecta > Lepidoptera > Argyresthiidae > Argyresthia > Argyresthia albistria. The sequence continues at coordinate 3,459 of CAUOQF010000265.1, read as the reverse complement.
TAATCAAAGATTTATTTTTATAGGTTTTCAAAAATAACATAAAATCTTTTATAAGTAAAACTAAATCCACATTCTCACCTGTAATCAAAGAAACGACATTTAAAGTCTATTCCTTTCCATATTATTTTATTTATTTAATTATTCTGCACAATCATCACAGCATCACCATATTCGTATTTACCTAGCTGATAGCTGTCAAGTCCAATGACGAAGCGCAGGCCAGTAGTAGTATTAAAGAGTTCAGATACATCCAGACTCTTTACATATATGTACTCTTTGTTTAAAATGTATAAGTTTCTTCTGTGCAAATTGTTAATATTAGTAGGTTAAGCTAGTATTAATTAATTAATTGGTACCAAAGGGATTAATGTTATGTAGATAATAAAGAATAGAATAATAATAGATTTCATAGTTGAACTTATAGTTGAATTTATAATTAATTAATGACATTTTATTAACATTATTATGGATTTATAATACAGGCGGGACTAGGGGAGCATCTTTTGCGAACTCAAAAGAGATTTTTTCAAAGAGTTCTTGAAGGCTACTTTACTATCCAGCTGTCTAAGTGGCGGAGGGAGGTCATTCCAGCACTTAGTAGCCTGGAACCGAAAGCTACCACGAAACGCAGAAGTCCGGTGTCGCGGCATACTAAGCGGCTTTGTGCATAGTCTGATAGCGTTGCGATCTCCCTGTAATGTCCAGCGCCAAACAAGTTTCTTATATAAATACTCTGGCTTATGATGTTTCATGACTCCAAACATAAGTGTTGCCATAAACAACTTAAGACGGTTTTGAGTTTTTAGCAAGTTTGCATTATTTATAAAAGGAGTAACATGAGTGCGAGCAGGAATATTAAAACAAAAGCGGGCACAGGCATTCTGAACGCGTTGTAGCAGTTTAAGGGATTTAGCATATAAGCAAGGGCCATAAGCAGTAAAGGCGTAGTTGATTTTGGACATCACCAAGGAATCACATAGAAGTATTCGTGTGTTTACACTGAGATATCTACGGAGCTTGTATAAGACTCTAAGCCGGAAAAAACAGTTTCCTACTACCTCCACCACATGTTTTTCGAATCTTAAGTGACAGTCCATAACCACACCCAGATTACGCGCTTCGCTTACATAGCTCAACGGCTCTCCCCCAATCATAACCGCAGGATTTAGTGCCATTATTTTTCCAATTTGTGTTTTTGTACCCAAAATCATTGCTTTAGACTTGCTTTTATTTAGTAATAAGCCATTTTGTACACACCATCTGGAGATACGATCTAAGTCCTCATTCAAAGCGTGTACTGCATCATCAATGTTACTAGTGTTTGCAGAGACAAAGATTTGTAGGTCATCTGCATAGAGATGGTAACTACAGGATTCTATGCATGTAACTATGTCAGCTGTGTAAATGCTGAAAAGGAGCGGACCTAAAATTGACCCTTGAGGAATTCCCCTTCTTGCTTGTTGTAAATCCGACTAAACTAAAGATCCATCCGCCTTGTGAATAACGACTTGCTGCATTCTATTGGATAAGTAGCTTTGGAACCACCTGATTGTTTCATTATTGAACCCATAATAAACTAACTTAGAGATCAACAATTCTAAGTTTAAGGAGTCAAACGCTTTAGAAAAATCCAGAAGGGCCAGAATCGTACCATTATTGTTATCTTGATTCCCCAAAATAGTGTCGATAACGTCAATCAAGGCGGAGGAAGTGCTATGATGCTTACGAAACCCAGATTGGCGTTCTGGTAGGATATCGTTTTCCTCACAATAGGCGATCACTTGTTTATAGACAACCGTTTCCAAAATCTTCGAAAAATAAGGTAATATGCTTATTGGCCTAAGGTCGCTATAATCTGAGGGGTTGTTATTTTTGGGAAGTGGGTTGATTGTTCCTATCTTCCATTGATCGGGAAAACTACATGACAGGATGGACCCATTTACCACAGTAGTAATGTGACTCAGGGTGAATGAAAGAGACATTATGATCATGTCTCTATTTATTTTGTCGCAGCCCATGGCGTTTGATGGTAAGTCCAAAATTATCTTCAAGATTCCCGATTCATTAATGGTATTTAGTTTGAGATAAATATTATTTCGATGTCTATTAGATTCCAGATATGTCAAATAAGCTAAGTTAAAATTATAATTATTGGGAATATTTAAAAAATGGTTGTTTATAATGTCAGGATGTTGGAGATGTTCTGGGAGCGGTGTATATTTCTGATCCGGTAACACAGACTTTTTTAAATTTTTCCAAAGCGCCTTACTATTAGTCACATTGCGGTTTATATGCTGTTCGTAAAAGGCCTTTTTCTCAAAGAACATGCTGGAGTTGACCAGATGTTTAAGATTTTTGTAGTATAATTTATGTGCATCTGACTTTGTTTTGGACCAATTGACATGTGCTTTATCTCGTAGGTACATCATGTGGACAATGTTAGACGTGAGCCACGGCTTACTTTCCTCCCTAATTGTTTTTGTTTTTTCGGGCGCATGCCGATCAAATAAGGCTATCAAAGAAGAAGTAATAAACAAGACCGCGGCATTTACATCGAAATTAGAATCCGCTATGACATCAAAACAGGGTAATTTCGAAGTATCCTCGTTAAATTGGGCTATGTCTATATTTTTTAAAGCTCTAAAAGTAATTGTTTTGGGCGGTATCATTTCCCTTCTTATCTTAAGGTTGCACGTTATCAACGCGTGACCACCAAGTTCCGGGATGCTTAGCACTGAAACATTACCTACGGGCGCATCCGTACAAATCAAATCAATCATAGTCTGGCTGTGAGAGGTGTAATGTGTTGGCTCTGTAACACAGTTTTTAAGATTTAAAGAGTCGAGAAATTGGTTAATTTTGCTCGTGGTATTGTTGTTGCAAAGCAGATTTATGTTAAAGTCTCCCATCAAAGTAATGTAGTCATAATTTGTAAAAGATGAAATGGATTCGGTAATTGCATCAAGAAAAAGATCTGTATTAACCCATTGAGGCCGATATGCTGTTCCTACAATAAGTTTACGTGTATCCAAAGTCAGTCTAAGCCAAAACTGTTCAATGCAGTCTGGAGCAGGAGGGTGAGCACATACTCGTGCAGAAATCCCATTTTTTACATAGAATCCTACTCCTCCCCCTCCCGAGCGGACTTTACGATTACGTGGGACATGACGTAACCTATATCCCGGAATAGTAGGCGCGCGCGCGTCCTCGCCTTCGCGCAGCCATGTTTCATTTATCGCAAGGATATCAGGCGATTCGCGCGAAACTGCGACCTCGAGCTCATCATGCTTTGTGCCCAGCGAACCGGCATTGAAAAGACCCAACTTTAAATGCTTAGACTTGGCAATCATTGGCGCAAAATTGATAATGGAGCAATTGCTTGTACAACATGGCATTCCGTGTACGGGTTAAATAAATGTAAGTATGATGCAGTTAAAGAATAATATGTTTTATTTAGCA
>CAUOQF010000264.1:0-37598 GCA_963457715.1 Argyresthia albistria | reverse complement strand
CATGCCTATACCCTATACAGTTTCCCACTGCTGCTGGGCAAAAGCCTTCATTTCGAGTATAAAGTAAACATACTAAATTAATAAACTTTATTATTCTGTTTCATAGTCACAATCAGACTCAAATAATTCAAAACCCGTATTTAAGCCACCTGGAAACAAATATGAGTAATTGCAATCAACCACATTTGAATAAATGTATAATATCCAAAAGAACAGATTAGTAACTGAAATTAAAGAACAAAAATAAATAGTCAAGTAAAGTATCAAAATGTTGTAAGCCAAGTATAAGCAAAGTAACAATTTGTTTGACAAGTAAATAATGTTGCCATCATCAAAGTTTGTAAACTACCAAAGGACAGGATTCGCTGGCCAGACTTCTATCCAGTTTTTGTAAGGTTTTTCATAGCCGGTAATAAGTCTTTAGAGTCTGGCCAGCGAATCCTGTCCTTTAGTAGTTTTCAAACTTTGATGATGGCAACATTATTTACTTGTCAAACGATTTTTTACTTTGCTTTTAACTTGGCTCAAGTCTGCTCAAGTCAAGTAAACATTTTGATATGTACTTTACTTGACTATTTATCATTATTCTTTGATTTCAGTTACTAATCTGTTCTTTTTAACCGACTTCCCAAAGGAGGAGGTTTACAATTCGTCCGGATGTTTGTTTTTTTTTATTTATTTTTTATGTATGTGCCCCGATAGCGCCTAAACGGGTGGACCGATTTGGAAAATTATTTTTTTGTTTGAAAGGGTTTACCTTCCCATTGGTCCCATTGACACCAGGTCAGGATCTGATGATGGGATCCTGGAGAAATCGAGGGAACTCTTCAAATATTATAGGTAGACCTAAAGTGATTTTTGTGTTTTTCATAATAATTCGTGCAAATGGACATGGTAAGCATAATATTGTGTTGCGGAACTGCTGATGAAGACCACATATGGCCACCAGATCTGCTCAATACTAGGTACAAATACAATGCGTGGCTGACGGGCAGGCAACGCATAGCCTAAACCGGTGGACCTAGAGCCATGAAACTTTGTACAGGGGTTCCTTAGTAGCGTGGGGTAGCACTGAGATGGGATTTGACAAAATTAAGTCCCCAAGGGGGGGGGGGGGGGGATAAGGGGTACAGTTTGTATTAAACTCAATCTAATCAAATAGGGTTTGTGGAAGTCGGTTTTTTCTAAAGTTTACTTTTTGTTTCAATTATGGATATTATACATTTATATAAATGTGGTTGATTGCTATAGGGGATTTTTTGACAGCTAAAAATAGTTCTGAATGCTGCCGACAGATGGCTTTGTATAGACCGTATAGACGAGGTAAAGACATGAATTCATAGGACACAGTCTGTTGTCGTCACAGAGTAAGTAATTTTTGACCGATCTTGAACGCAGCCCACAGACTGCCGTGTCTGTCTAGTCTACCATATAACTGCATTACACGTTGGGCCAACGCGCACGGCCAACGCGCTGCCCGAACGTGTAAAGGCCCTATTTGCCTAGTTTGTGGGTTAGCCACGGGGGTTGGCCTGCAAACCATATCTTGTCAGTTTTTCGTGACCAATCAAAGGGAATTGGTAGGAATTGGTGGAATTGGTAACGGCCACAGAGAAAGTGATCACTAGTGACGGCTGCAAACGGTGTTCAGACGTTCGCCCAAAGCTTAATCTCAAAATTCGGATAAAATCGACCATTTGTTTTTCGTTTTAGCCGTGTCTCTCTCGATTGATGTATTTGAAGAAACGAGAAAATATGTGTAGGGTCATCTTTATTAAATAAAACGTTTTATTTTGCATGCAAAACACAGAAGTCATCATTTGGCATAGAGTAAGTGACGTCCATGTTGACGTCTGTAGCATCGTCTGACGGCCAACGCAGCCAGCAGTATGTTCTTTGGTTGTTATTATTTGGACTGGCAACTCCCCCAATGGGGGATTTTTTTAAAAAAAAAACTTCAGTAGTTCCAAATTCGTCACTAGATGTCGTAGGCCAGACATGAGTTGAGAAAAGTTGCCAGTCCAAATAATAACAACTGAAGAACATAATCTGTGGTCAGCAATTCAGCATAGAGAAAAGGTCAACAAGTCAAAGCCGTCAATCAATCAATAGGGACACGGTATCGAAACAAAAGTATCGATACTGTACTCATATGATGTATCGAAAAAAAAGTATCGATACGGTATCGGTATCTGTATCAAAAGTATCGATACTTCTAGGTATCGAGTACTTTTACGTAGAAAAAAATAAACAGCTGAATGGTCTGGAAAATGACAAACTTTTACGTAAATCTTCATACTTTTACTTTATATATTTTGAAATAAAACAAGACAAGAAATAAATCAATCATGCAATTAAATTTATTTTTTAAATAACATTAACAATATATACACCGTGAATTTTAAGACACTCTGAAGCCGAAACCTGGTTGGTGTAGACCATCGAAACTTTCGAGTGGTTCCACAATTTTCCAAATCGGGTTAAAAAAACTCGAAAATTGAGTCAACTTTTAGGTAAAAGTTTATTCAATTTTCTAGTTTTCTAAGAAAGAACTCGAGTTTTCGAGTTTTTTTCACCCGATTTGGAAAATTTTGCCACAACTCGATAGTGTCGACGGTCTACACCAAAAAGGTTTCGGCGAGTGTCTTAATATTCACTGTGTATAATTACACTTTTTCATAGGCATAATTTTAAATTCACAGCCAAGAACTTATACCTTATATATTAACAATTAATCAATTGCAATTTCAAAAGTCAACATTTCTCATTCCTTCTATATCTCTTTCCTTTCTTCACGCATTTATTTACTTTATCAAATCTTATTCCATAATCACAAACTACTTTTTATTTCTTTATCCATTACATACTTTCATCTTAAAAGAAAATCGTCACATCTTATAAAAATATAAATCTTCATTGCAAAACTATCAAAAATATACTCGCCTTTCATAAACAATCGCTATCAATGAAAGTCTCTATTTCATTTCATTTCCCACTTCATATTAGGTTAGGTACTTACATTATTTATTTATTGACGTCATAAGGTACTTTATTTTTTCACAATACTACCACACATATTCTGGCTCCAGGTCTACCTGCCTGAGCCTGCTCCTACTCGAGAGCTTCTAAGGTCACCGATACCAACGTTCTCACAAAGGAAGCTCGTTCACGTCATGATCGAAGCGAAGGATTCGTGCCTTGTACCTTGTACCTTTGAGACATTGTTGAAAATACAATGACCTATCGGACTCGCCAATAGTCACGTACCATACTAAAACATAACTTAAACACAATCCAAGTGAATCCTTCGAATTTTAAGGTATTCTGTAAAGATTGGATGATCAGTCCAACTTTTCTCGAAATCTTACCAAACGAAGTGTTCCCAACTCACTCACTCTGTGGCCTAGAGTATCATATCTGTACATTCCATACCTTCTCTTATGTTTCATAATCGAAAACAAAATCATACTTTAGTTCCTAACGACAACAACAATCAACATTCCCAAATCCAAACAAAAATACTTATAACTTTCCTATGTAATACGTAGCCATAGAACTCAAAACTTGCAAATATTAAATAAATCTTCACATCAGTGGTCAACTTTTCATTCCATTTCATTTTCATGCTTTTCAACTCACACATCAACCAATATTTTCTCACTTTTATGAAGTATCCGAATCCGAAGTGACCATATCCGCTGGTCAGACTAAAATTCTATGAATAAACTCGAATGCAATCTGTAAACTAAATGTAAGTGCAATTTCTAAACAAACTTTTTTTTAATAAACTAACTTTAGTGGTTCCGTCGTTCGCTTATTGTTATTTTTTATAAATCTTTGCTGAACTTCTTTTTCATACTAAATATACCTTACTCATTGGTACACAAACTGAAATTCATACATTCGCTTACTATTCAAAACTTGAATGGTTCCATACTTCATCTCTCTGCGGTACCCTAAACTTGCTATCAATCATCCATCACCTTTTACGTATCTCCCATATTAGTCAGCTGCATCTAAATCTTTCATTCTATATAAGTCGCACTGCGGTAACATGAACTGCTAATTATTATTATTATAACAATTCTTTAACGTCTGTAATCAAAACATGTTCTAATCTAATTTGGTTTCTTCTGCAGTGTTGCATGTCCATATTTGGATCGCCTGCGAACACTGTATTGAATTTCTATAACTTTTGAATAACTATGACTGTTACCAAGTCAAATGAAAAACTGAATCATCTATGTACTTCAATGTACATTTGAAATCAGAATTATGATGCAATATTAAAAAAAATACTAGTAGTTATAAAAAAAATACTTTCATCTTCTTACTTCACACTTTTTATCACATTATTCCCATATTTTTCAAAATCTCCTCAAAAAAAAAACGAAAAAAATATTCTACTATTAAATCATCTCATCCCAAATAACTCGTGTTTAACTTATTTACTTTTAGGCTTTCAAAAATGTTCTCCATTCCTAAAAATAATATCAATCGTTCATTCTCGCGATAGGTAGGCTGGCCTGGCTAGGTCGCCATGTAAGGATGGGCCTATTAGGTGTGGAATGAGACAGTCACATGTTCGAATCGAAAGACAGTTGTATATTGAGCAATGAATCATAATAAAGAGGCTATTTATAGATGTATTATAGATGTAACTAGGGTTCGGGTGTGCATACACTACACGACAACCAACAAAAACAAATCATCAGCGAACAAGTGACACAGATTTCCAAGAGTAAAAGTTGAAGTTGAGCAAGTGACAGGGGGAGGCAGTCGCTCACGTCCGAAGGAATTACTTGGAACCCACAGCCCTTCACGTCCTTCCCGGGTAGTGCTAACGAGCGACAAATCATCATCATCATAGTCATCAAATCATCTCAAGACATTATAATTTCCAGGTTCTCAAATGAGAACCTGACCACTTGACACTGGCAAAATTAACCTCAAAAGAGGTTAGGACGCCATTAATAAAAAGAAGAAGAAGAAGAAGAAGAGCAAGTGACAGATCAGATGGCTTTCTATCAACTCTTATAGCAGGCCGTTTTGCTTTTTCAATACTAGACTGTTATGAATTTGTATGAAAAAAGCAGAACTGCCCGGTTTAGGTTAACCCCTCAGATCTACGGAAATCATCAGTAGGGGCTTCCGCCCCCTTATGGCTGGTTTACACGTATTTAGTGCTTTAGTTGTTAACTAAATTTTTACTAAATTAATGCATGTAAACAGTCAAGTTACATTACAGTTACAAGAGTTAATTTAGAAATAATTCTATTTCTTTGTTTAGTAGGTGGGCGTGAACTAAATTACTAAATACATTTGGACAGGAAAAATAGCATATTTAGTACTTTTTAGTTAAGTACTTTAGTGAACCACACCCGCGTAACCCGTTTGTTTGGATTTGGAGAAGGCAATCGTCGAAAAAAAAAAACCCATACAAAACCATAAATTACTTTACTCTTTGGTTGAGGTCGCATTTATGAACCGATTCTCGTGAAATTTTGTGAGCAGGTTGGAAAATAAATAGAATTTTTTACTCGAGCCAGTTTTTAGATTTTTTTCAAAATGGCGGAGATATGGGGTTTTAAAATGTAAAAAAATCGCTACAACCCAAACGGCTCGATGGATATTAACAAATGAGGTGTCGTTGGATTCGTAAAGACCATGAGAGTGAAACAGACTATATAATTTTAGTAAAAAGTCAATAGGTTGTATTAAAGATCGCGAAATGTAGTTTACAAAGTTATTGGTGCGGCTACTTTCATACTGCATGTACGTAACCAGGTACATTCATAAGTTTGTATGTGTTATTGAAAGAAAATTATTTGGGTTATTTTTTTTATGTGTGTTAGCAGTTCAGCTTTCCCACCGACATACTCGCGAGGTCTACAGCTCACAGAGCCACTAGTAGTTACTACGTAACAGATACATCACTCTCATACAAAAGCGAAAATACCTACGCGATAATTACCTAAACAACATACCTCGGGTTAACTGCAAGCAAAAATACACCTTTGCACGCACACGGAGAGTTGAGAATGCTGAGCGCACCGCGCGCCCTGTCTTCTGCCTACGTCACTGACCAAACGTGCTAGCATACTCCATAGAGCGACAAAACATTTTGGGGAGTTAGGGACATCATTCTGAACAACTTTCACTATCAACCGATTTGATCAGAGCAACTTTATTTTTCACTTCTCTATACAAATCATCTGTTAACCGCTCGGCCCAAAATCTATTTAGGTGTCAAAAAAAGTAGCTCTAATCAAATCGCTTTCTTAGTAAAATTCCGTGCGTGCACCCAGTCGAGCGGCCGGCAGCCCTGTGATGTTGCGAGGCTTGAATCTCCGCAAACAAGTAGGCAAATAACTCGAGACCTTGAGCGAGTGACGGAGCCCTGGTGCATTCTCTATAGGAATGGGCCTCTCCACAGATCGAGCACTTCACAGAGTTCTTGCAGAACTTTGAAATGTGTCCAAATCTTAGGCATTTCAAGCATTGTTTAATAGGGGGTATGTAAGTTTTCACCTCGTGGCGCCATCTGTCCAGGTAGGCGAAGTCAGGCAGCTCAGTGGAGGCGAAGGTGACCGCCACCGTCTGCGTCGGCTCCAGACTCACCTGACCGTCTGCCGCCTTCGTGCGGCGGCGGCGCATGAAACGGCGTACTTGGATGATGTTCCTCTTGCTGTCGATCAGAGAAAATATTTTGTACCTAGTTGGACATTTCAACTGGGACTCTCGTGAGAACGCCAGTAACTTCTGTGGTGCCTGCCGGTATCGAAGCTGTCAGTTTTACCTCATCAAGAAACTTTTTATTCGATAGGAATATGTTGGCGTTGTTCGCATTGTCAAATATCATGCCTACTTTATATTTATTTATTGTGCGCATATGTTTTATACCATTGATACTGTGCCTTTGGGTGTCTCTGGACACTGCCATTCGAGTTCCTTCGGTAATAGGTCTGTCGTCCTCATGGGCCAGAAAAACAATGAATGAATGAATGAATTTCTTTGAATGAATGAAGATTGTCTGGATATTTGCGTGAATATGATTTCGCTTTATACGTGAGATATTTGGTCCTTTCATCGTCCATGGGGTCCGGGTCAGAGTCAGAATCGGTTGTCGGGTGCCCGCCGCCGCCGTCGTCGGGAGCCTCCAGCTCGACCGATTTTCGTTTCTTGGGCTTTTCGACGACCCATTTTCGCGCTAAAAGCGCAGAATGCGAGGGTTTTAACACTAAAAATCTATTTAAAACTTTTCAAACAGAAAATTAGCGCCTTTCTTGGTTTGAGGTTTCCCGCCTTTTCAGTATTTTTTTTAACAGGAACCAGTGTTGCCAGTGGCGGATAGACAGGTCAAAACGTAACATTTTCTTACTTTTTTGTAGAAAACGACACCTTCACTAAATAAAAAGGCCTCCTAATTAATTAATACCTCATTGGGCGGCATTAGTAGACCTCCCCCTTATTCGCTAACTCAGTGATGATCACTCAAACTCCGTAAAAATTTGCTGGGAATTATTCCGAATCACCCAGTTTAGGAAAAATTCCAAAAGTTGGAATAATTCTGGAATTATTCCGAGTCCTTCCATTCTGGTGGGAAAATAAGTGTTAATATGGGAAATTAGGGTGTTTTGAAAAGATATCGAATTAAAACCTGCACACGTCGATAGAAAACTACTATAACAACATTTTATGTCATGAGGATTTTTTTCCTAAAGCGTCACATAAGCGAGATATTTGATATTATAGAGTGCCAAAAGTTTATATTTGCAAAATCATTCAATCGTAAGACTTGGTGAGTTACTAGATTATTATATTTATTTATAACATAGCAAATTAATAATTATAACTTAATTAAACAATAGGTAAAAAACTAAACTACAACAAATAGATCAAAAATTTCGCGCTGCCGGGCGGGAGGCTGCCCAAAACGCTGGTACCATTACCTATATTTAACATTTTTGACAGATGTCACTTTGTTGACAGGGGTCACTACTTTTGAGAGGTGTTGCCATTTTTGACTGGGTTCACAGAAATATCTCGCGTGACACTTTAGGACAGATTTCCTTATGACATGATTTGTTGGTATAAAGAAGACACGTTGGCTATTCGCAACAGACTGACGTTTTTATTCAACATGGTTTTATACATCGTAAATACAGATGGCGCTACTAGTATCTGAAAAACTATATTTTGATACAATATTATAACACTCCCACTTATCAAAATAAACCAAATACTAAATAGTAAATTACATAGTAACAATACCAAGCATAGTCATAAACTTGTAATGTTTTACTGAACATAGGCCTTTAGTCAGCAGGTCAGCAGGCATTTCCTCAGTGGATAAATATTTAATTTTTACATACTTGTCTTTGACAACATCTCTGATATAGTGATAACGTACATCTATGTGTTTAGACCTGTTATGACACTGGTGACTAGACGCTAATTTCAATGCGCTTTGGTTAACGCAATGCAAATCAATTACACACAAATTTCCAGTAATTTCATGCATTAAGTTTCTTAAGTAAACTGCTTCTCTTGAAGCTTCGGATAGGGCAATGTACTCTGACTCTGTACTAGACAGACTAACTGTCTTCTGTTTCCTGCTCTGCCAGGATACTGCTGCCCCGGACATTAGAAAACAGAATCCGGTATATGATTTTCTGTCTGAGGCATCAGATGCCCAATCACTATCTACAAAACCTTGTAAATCCATACCACTAGCAGTATACTTTAGACAATAGTGTTTAGTACTTTGTAAGTATCTCAAGATTCGTTTTGCATAGTTATAACAGTTTACACTATAACAATTATTGAATTGGCTAAGGTAACTTACGGCATAGGCGATGTCTGGCCTTGTTAATACTGCCAAATACATTAAGCTGCCAATCAGTTTTTGATAAGGAACATTAGGTAAACATTCTGTTGATTTTTCTACATTCAACTTTGGCTCTATGGGTGTACTTTGCGGTTTACAGTCAGACATCTGAAACTTAGAAACTAGTTGTTCAATGTATTGTTGTTGATCAACCGTTATTACATTTTTATCTTCATTTAAGTTTATTCTCATGCCAAGATACTGTCGAACAGGACCTAGATCTTTCAACTTAAACTCTGAACCCAATACATTTTTCAACTTTTCGGTTTCAGTCTCATTGTTTGAGAAAACCAAGAAATCATCTACATACAGTCCAACAATTATCCTGACTTTATCATTAGTTTTTGCAAACACACACGGTTCATATTGACTGTTTTTGAAACCCAATTCACAAAGACAATCTTTTACTCTCTCATACCACGCTAGAGAAGACTGCTTCAAACCGTAAATTGCCCGTTTCAATCTTAACACATTTCCCCCACTTTTGTTTGCAAAACCTTCAGGTATTGACATGTATATTCTTTCTTTTAAGTGACCATTTAGAAAAGCAGTAGTTACATCTAAATGCGTTATACTCATTCCCATTTTAACACTAAGAGCAAACAATAATCTAAGGGTGGAATGTCGTATTACAGGCGCAAAAGTTTCTGTATAATCAACACCTGGCTTTTGAGTAAAGCCTTTTGCCACAAGTCTGGCCCGATAACGTACATTATTGTCCACATCATACTTTTTATTGAAAACCCATCGACACTTCACTATTGACACATCACCTGGATTTATCTATCAGTTCCCATGCGTCATTGTCTTCAAACGACTGCAACTCATCAGTCATGGCACGTGTCCACTGCTCCTTCTCAGGCCCCTCGAGAGCCTCTGAGAATGATATCTCCTCGGATGCTGGAACAGAACTGGATACACACATATTGCAGTAACCATATCGCTCTGGCTGTTTTCTCTGTCGTTGTAAGTTAACTTCTGACTCCGGACTTGCTGGAGATTCAATTAGTGTCTCATCACCATCAGCGTATACTGAAGAATCTGTAGAGCTGTCAAGACGATCCTCAACTTCTGGAACTTGGGATTCCCCCACTGAACCACTGCTCTCCTTCTTCGCGCTATCCTGTGCTGATTCCACACTGCTCTGTTGTGTCTCCTCATCTGCTATCCAGATAGCCTCGTCTCTGGTTTCACTGCCACTTATCTCATCTTCCATCACAATGACATCTCTGCTGGTGATAATAGTTTTCTTAGTTGGGTTATACAATCTGTAACCCTTCACATCCTCGCCATATCCAACTAAAATGTGCTGTGTAGCCTTCTTATCCCACTTCAAGCGCTTCTCCTTTGGGATATGTACCATAACTTTACTTCCGAACAATCTGATGTGACTTAGATCAGGTTTTGACCCGTGCCACATCTCATAAGGTGTCTTCGGTACTCCTGATACAATGGACCTGTTTTTAAGATAAACAGCTGTACTGGCGGCTTCTGCCCAGAATCTCTTGTCCAACTTTGCATCGTATAAAAGACATTTACCTTTTTCAACCACAGTACGATTAGCCCTCTCACAGACTCCATTCTGTTCTGGCGTGTAACTATTTGTTTTTTGATGTATTATTCCAGATTGTTTTAAATAGTTCTTAAATTCTTGATTACAATACTCTAACCCATTGTCGGTGTGAAAGATCTTGATTTTCTTCTCTTGCTGATTTTCAATCATTAATTTAAACTCTTTAAATTTACCAAACGCTTCACTCTTTTGCTTGAGAAAATAGATGAATGTCATTCGGCTGTAGTCGTCGATAAACAGCAAAAAATATCTGCTTCCATTCAGGGAATTAACCTCCATTGGTCCACACAAGTCACTATGTATCCTGTGACATGTTTCTGTGCTTCGTTCGCCAACATGAGAGAAAGGCAATCTCATTTGTTTCCCCTCACAGCAAGTAGTACATTTTGATTTTGTGATATCAAAACAACCATCATATGACAAGCCATCCACCATGCCATTTTTCATTCTTTTCATGTCCTGACTGTTAATGTGAGCTAGCCTTCTGTGCCACAGCCTTCCAGTAACTGCAGGGGCTGCCAACAAACAACTTGGTGACTGCAATCTCAATTTATACACACCATCAGTTAAATCTGCGGTCGCAACTAAAACATTATTCTTGTCATAGATATAACAATGTTTTTCTTCAAACACGACATTGTTGCCATTTTTGATAAGCTCGCTAACTGATAACAAGTTCGTTGTCAAACTAGGCACGCATAGTACATTCTTCACTGTTATATGGCATTCCAAATCCGACACAATTTCTACATCTCCGGAACAAACAACTGACACTTTAGATTCGTTGGCAACGACGATTTCTGGTAAACACGGCGATAAGTTGGTGTTTGTAATCCAATCTTGGTTTACGGTCATGTGCGCACTCGCACCGCTGTCAACGTACCATTCCGTCTTGTTAAACTTTCCGTTAATGAAAACAACGCTAAACACGCATTTGCTTTCGTTTTTTCTCAACAAAGGACATTGGCTCCTGTAGTGTCCAGTGTTTTTGCATTTGTAACAACTTATTGTTATTTCTTTTGTTTGTGAATCTGTCATCTTCTTGTTTGACGTCAATGGACCGACATTTTTCTTTTGCTTACTATTGTTGCCAGAGTAAAATTTATTTTTCGCCGCGAATGCAGCGCCACTGACTTCAGACTCGTTGACGACTTCCATGTCGAGTAATTTCGATTTGATGACATCAGCAGTTATCGAAATACCCGAATGTTCAATTGCCATTATCATTGGAGAATAGCGATCAGACAAACCTGCTAATAATAATGATCCCACCCATTCGTCGGTTATTGTAAATCCTGTGCCATTTAACCTTTGAGCTGTCTCGACCATTTGTGTGACATAGGTAGCCATTGAGTCACATTTGTCCAATCTTATGGATATCAAATGTCGAAGCAAGGTTATTTTCCTCGAGAAACCGGAGTCGTCAAACATGGTCTTCAATTTAGTCCATAATTCCGCTGAACTCCCCGTATTTCTTATATGCACATACAAAGCTGGATCTATAGTTAATACTAACTTTGCCTTCGTTTTTGCATCTTCCGCTGGCTTGATCTCAAAACTTGCTGTTGGCTTGATGTACTGTTCCATTCCATCAAGAACCAGTAAATTTTCGGCTGCAAAACACCACTCGTCGTAATTCTCCCGGCCTTTTAACTTCGGCACACTAGCAATATAGTTCGTGGTCATGTTTCCGCGAATCAACTTTCACAATTTATCTATTTTACTCAAAATAACTGATAAATTCCGTGTAATGCCCATAACCTATAAAGAAGACACGTTGGCTATTCGCAACAGACTGACGTTTTTATTCAACATGGTTTTATACATCGTAAATACAGATGGCGCTACTAGTATCTGAAAAACTATATTTTGATACAATATTATAACAGTTGGTATAATAGTCTTCTATCGACGTGTGCAGGTTTCATTTCGATATCTTTTAAAAACACCTTAATTTTCCCATATTTACACAAGTTTGATGGGAAAATATGTGTAAATATGAAGACTATTATGTATCACATTGTTTTCCGTGCAATAAAGAATTATGAATTATGAATTAAGAAATATTCCAAAATAAAGGTGTTTTACAAAGATATTGAATTAAAACCTGCACAATAATATCTATCGACATAGAAGACTATTAGACCAATAATTTATGTTATGATGAAAATCGACTCGTCAGCCTTCGTCCCTTGAATCCACCAATTAGGAATTTATCTAAATTAATTTCGTATGCTAAGGTTGTGTTTGTGTTTCTACCTGTTGAAATTCTGCAGGCGCTCATACAAAAACTTCGTTATTTATTTTAATCATATTTCACAAGAACAATTAATTTATAAAAGAACAAAAACTAAAATTTATTGATTGTTCTTCCACTCCGGCCGGGACTCGAACTCGGGACCCTCGCGTTCGTTGTAGGCAGAACTACAACCACTGAGCCATGCCATTGCGGCTGTTTGTAGTGAAGTCGAATTTCACAATCATATAAAAAAGTGTGACGGTACGATATGACAATCACGCAAAATCAAGGATTTTCCGCACCCAAAAAGGGCTCAACGCGCCTAAAGAAGAATTCACTTCAAAAATCCTCACGACCTAATTTGTTGGTCTAATAGTCCTACATCGATTTGTGCAGGTTTCAACTCAATATCTTTGTAAAACATCTTAATTTTCCAATATTTACACATATTTTGCCATCAAAATGAAAGGATTCGGAATAATTCTGAATCTATCTGAACGCAACGTTCCATCAATGTTTATGATTGGTTCATGACTTGACTTGACCCACAGAATATATAGGGATATGACCTCATATGACTTGACCTAAAAACATCAATCAAATATCTAGTAAGTTTATATACTCTTTGCAAATATCGTTCAAAATTCAGTCAGCTAAACAAAATCTGAGTAAATTAACCACCTCATCTACCTAACTAACCATTAAAACCATGAAACTATAAGCAGATAATTACCTATAAGAAAATTAAAACAATAAACCAGCTTTATTCTAATTAGGAAGTCGCCAACCAGTAAAGCAATCGATGGCTCTCGCATGCTTGCAGCGTTCGGCGGCGGCGGCGGTACCGGCGGCGGCGTGCGGCGTGGCGCGCGGCTACCAGTACAGCGTGACGTCAGAGTTCCTCAAGCAGGTGGAGCGCGACTGCAACCGCATCTGCCCCGTGCCGCGGCTCCCGCCGCAAAAGGTACCTACCACCGGCTGTCCGCAGTCAGGCCCTACCCCACCAACCAACACCACGGCACTGGCAGTCCAGCCAGCCACCACTCCGCACTAGATATTATAGCGCGGCCACACTCGGCTTCACGTCCTGCAACTCGTCATCGTCCTCGCGCGAGTAGCTCCCATGTTGGTTGGTCGTCTTTCAAACAGCAATGCTGGACGTGATTCTCGTCATCTTCCATAAAAGCGTTCTTATTTCAACAGTTAACAACTATGTCTATATTCATCGTCAAGTTATTTTTGGATAAAAACAATCTTAATCCGGCTTCGATTGGCCGAACAGGCTCAGTCAGTACCTACCTACCGTATCAGTGGCGCAGTGGTTGTGGTTGTGTCTGCCTACCATGCGAGAGGTCCCGGTATCGATACCCGGCTGGGGATAAAGAAAACATAAAACCCCAGGTGTTGGGTGTTTACATGATTGTGATGTCGCTGTTACTGATACCCACGACATATGCTATCCCAGTGTTTAACTATTAGCGCTGCCGATGATGGCGTGCCTACGCGCTACTCCGCGGGTTTGTGGTGGGTGGTGGGTGGTAGTGCTGTGTTTGCCTTCAGGTGACGATCCTGGGCGCGGGCAGCTTGGTGGGGCAGGTGACAGCGCTGCTGCTGAAGCTGCAGCCTGTGGTGCGCGTGCTGGCGCTGTGGGACGAGGAGCCGGCGGCCGGCGTGCTGGGCGCCGCGATCGACCTGGGCCACGTCGACACCTGCACTGAAGTGCAGGGCTATCAGGGACGCACCTACCTCAGCCGCGCGCTCGATGTGAGTATACCAACTGCCTAGCAGACATATTTACTGTTGTCCCATTAACAATATAATATGACAATACAGCAAAGCCAGTGAGCAGACCATCTCCCAAAGATACTAGACCAGCCTCATCCAGATAAATCCCGTTTTCTGGACGTGGCTGGCACAGGGGGGCAATTCTGGCGCTAGCGAGATCATGTCCATGGTCCATGTCGTTTTCAACCGAAATAAATATAAATGGAGATCGTTTTCGACGGATTTAGGCCCTATCAAAACATATCTCGACTGTGGAGATGATCTCGGTAGCGCGAGAATCGGGACTGTGATGTTAGTTTGGCGCTCTAGACAGCAGCAGCGGGGTCGGGGTGTGATGAGTCGGGGTCAGGTCACTCCAGTGGACAGGTCATCGGGGGCCCTTACGGGCGGTGGTCATTTGGGTGGTCGCCAGCTCGGCAGCCATGTCGCGTGGCGGGCGGCGGCGGCGGCGGCGGCGGCGTCGGTGCCTCCGCAAGGCAGCGAGGGTTGATGTTGCCGGCTTGCTCATGCTTCGTGCAGGACGCGGACCTGGTGCTGATCTGCGGCGGCGCACACGTGCTGCCGTGCTGTAACTGCGCCACGTCGGACGCGGAGCTGTTCTACGCGAACATGCCGCGCGTTCGCAGCGGGTGCATCGCCGCCGCGCACTTCGCGCCGCTGGCGGTGCTCGCCGTGCAGACGCCGCCCGTCGACTGCAACTTCGGACTCTGCCAGGCGGTAAGTCAAGCAAGCACTAGAGAATGCAATCCCGAGATCTCGGCTCATTTTTCGAGATCAATCTCGAGGCATAATTTGGCGAGAGCACGACGAGATTTTCGAGATTGATTTTTATTATTGGTTGATTGTTTGCAGTAATCGATGAGTGTGCAACAAATCTAGGAATGGAAATTTCGCCCACTTCTAGTTCTTCTATCATTACAATATTATCATTACTGATCTTAGTATGATTATGTTGTTCAGATGAAAACATAATAATAGCTGGCCTGATGATGGAGCTCGAAGGAGGGAGAGGGCACCCTGAGATATTTGTTTCCTTGTACACTCTGAGTTAGGGCAAATTAGATTCTTCATGAGTTTAAAACAAATCCTATTCATATCTTCTGGCGATTTTCTCATCATCATCCTCATCAACATCATCACCTGCTGATAGAGCTGGAATGTGATAGACGGAAGACTGGTAATCTTCCTTGTAAACCCATCGCTTAGGCTCATCTAATACGTCTAACAAGACCTAATAAAATGTACCTACCTCGGAAATTCAGAGATCTCGCGAGATTGACATTTCCAGTCTCGCGAGATCTCGAATTGGCGATCTCGGGTCGAGATTGCATTCCCTAGCAAGCACCCACCACGATCTTCCGAGTCACTGGAGTTTGATTCTACTATACACTACACTTACACGCTCCGGGTAGACGAGGAAAGACACTCCACTTTTAGTACAGTTATTCTGTGTGTTTTCAGAAATTAATAAAGTTTTGAAAGTTAAGTGGTATGATACCCCTCAATAGATACATCTCTCCCCCCCCCCCTCTACCTGACGCTACACCCCCCCCCCCTCGCCGTAAATGTAGGACATTTTTCACTTTTTCACTTTTTATTCGAAAACCGTACATATTTGTTAAAATATGTGTATGACTATATGAGTAAATCAAATGACCGGCCAAGTGCGAGTCGGACTCGCGCACGAACGGTTCCGTACCATTATCTATAAAAAACCGCAAAAAAAACATGTTTTATGGGAGCCCCCCCCTAAATATTAATTTAGTTTTTAAGTAAATAATATACTCAATATATTGTGAACATTTTAAGCGTCTACCTGCTACCATTATCAATATCGAGCAAAAATGAGCAAAAAAATCACGTTAGTTGTATGGGAGCCCCCCTTAATATGAAATTTCTTTTGATTTTTAGTATTTGTTGTTATAGCGGCAACAGAAATACATCATCTGTGAAAATTTCAAAACAAAATGTTCACAATATATTGAGTATATTATTTACTTAAAAAATAAATAATTAAATTAAAATTAAATTAATATTTAGGGGGGGGGCTCCCATACAACATGTTTTTTTTTAAATATATACGAAATAGCAGCTGGTGTGTGTGTGTGTGTGTGCAGTTGCTGGAGCAGGCGAACGCGTTCGACCCGCGGCGGCTGGTGGGGCTGGACGCGGCGTCATCCATGCGCGCGGGGCAGATGGCCGGCGCCATGACCGGCTGCGACGCGGCCGTGCCCGTCGTGGGGGGCACCTCGCGCTGGACGCGCGTGCCCGTCTTCAGTACCAACCGCACCGCCATACCGCAGGTGATGACGGGGAACGCGTGACACTCACAGAATAGAATAGAATACAATAGAGTTGTGTATTTCATGAACATAGGTAGGTTACATTTATTTTAATACAGGTCATAAATTTTATTACCGCTATGTCCTACCAGTAAAATGGTGTATGAATATTGTTGTCTAAGTACCTACCTTTCCTATCACAGCAGTGTAGCTTTTGTATACAATATGTATGAGGAACACATTTCGACTTTACGCATATTGCCGGGAAGAGCTGGATTCGATTGGCACAGGAGCGGATGAGTTGGCACAAAGAGTTCACTTAGCTCGTACCCAGCAGTGAGCGGCAACAAGCTGCCGATGATGATATAATCTGTCATCTTTTGAAAAAGTGGTACAACACGGTTCACCGAGGTTGCAGGCGAGGTTTGCATGTTTGTTTGTCTGACGGCCCCTCCGTTGCTGCTCCGTTGCTGCTGCGCTGCGCAGACGCAGGCGGACTGCCTGACGCGGCTGGTGCGCGAGGCGGACGACATCATCTGCCGCGTCAAGTGCAACGACGAGCAGGGACACCTATCCATCGGGTTCGCCACCGCGCGACAGCTGCTCAACATCATGTCCGGTAACCGACTACCCGCACTAGTTGATAGTAAGCTGTTACACAGAGTTGAAAAATTTGTTAGATCCACTTGAATTTATCTGTGTCTCAAGTAGTTATGAAAACGGCTAGAAAACAGATCAATCTAAAATCGCGTAGAGTCTAACGAGGATATGACTCTATCGCCTCAGCATCAGCGGTAATTCGAATGGTCATTAGTTGTGACTTTTCTTTGCTGGAAGTTTAAACCGTTGTTTACCGTCCTCCCTATTCCACTCGGCCCTGTGTGATCCGCGTCCATTGTGTTGCTGATCTGTCATACATGTAGTCGTCGTCTGACATGGTGGTGGTGCAGGCATGTTCGTGCGGCCGACGAGAGTGGAGAGCATGCTGGTGCAGCAGGAGTCGCCGGAGCTCTGCTACGGACTGCGCGTGTGCGCGACGCCGGCGCTGGTGGGGGCGGGCGGCGTGCAGAACACCTACCCGCCCAAGCTCAGCGACGACGAGCGCCAGCTGCTGGAGCACGCCAGGTCGGATCACCAGACACCCTCAACCCTCAACCGACGCCCATACACCATAGCTGTGACAACTTTTGGTACAAGCTCTTCTTTCTATATAGCGGAGTGAAAACGAGCTCAGATTTGTTTATGAATATTTAGGCTACCGAGACGAGCCGAGGCCGAGATCTAACCCCCTCAACAACTAATAATCGAATCAGAGATTCTATCAGCTTCATCCTTCGTTAGATTTTAGAGATAGAGTTGGTTAACATTAATCTGCGTAATTAATCTGACAAGTGGATAGGGGGAGCAGGATAGGGTTTCCGTCGCCGGCTCTCCGGCATCAAGTCACCGTTGTCACTATATACCTCTGTTGCGCGGCTAAATGATCGGAATCGTGACTGTGATACAAGCTAGGGGCTTGTGCCAGTGCTAAGAAGACTAGTAGTTCCGGAGCGGTGACTGTGGGTTGTTTGTTTGCTTGCAGATGTCAGCTGGAGTGCGCGTTGGACCTGGGCCGGTCGAGCGGCGAGTCGCTGCCCGGCTACTGCAGGAGCCCGCCCTGCTGCCCGTGCTCCTACCTGCCCTCGCCACAACAGTGCGCCGCCAACTGACCAGGGACACTTCACACTAGCCCAGAGAGGAACAAAACAAAACAAGTCACAAAAATAAAAGTCTGTTGTATTAATTAAGTATCAGTACATAATCCAAATGTTTAATAAATGAACGTGAAATTACAACAGAACGTTTTAAGTAATTGTAGTATTCCTTTTAACATTAATTTAATTCGAATTCGTATATCGGCCCTTTGGGTCCTTATGCCCCTTGCCCTCTTTCCCTGCATCACAAATCCAGGTGGCTCGTGGCTCCACGAAACGCCGTATAATTTCCCCTAGACTAGCAACTAATGGTACAAAAACACAACCATGCTTCTACCAAGAACTTAGTAGATAAATCTTTCTTCCCCATTAGCGCGTGGGGCGAGCCGGGCCTCGGCCGCCGGTGTCCGGTGCCGCAGGTGTGGTGGCGTGGGTCATAGAGTAAAAAATATAGGTGTGGGTGTAACGCGTCACCTGCTCACACACACTTGTCTAACCGTTCATCTCGTCCGTCCGTCACATACCACGTCTCTCACGTGTTGGCAAAACGACACCCTATGATCAACCGCCGAAATCATGAAATCGACGAATTAACAAAACGTGACAGTAGGGCGGCGATGGGCTAGCCCCTTGTCACGCAAAATGGAGTGTTGAATAACAGACTAAAAGTGGGCTCATTGTGCCTCTGCTACCCCGTATGGCAAAAGGCGTGACGCAATGTATGTGTGTGTGTGTGTGTGTTTGCTTTTGTGATAGTAAGATACTTGGCTATGTTTTAAATCTGCCAACAGGCACCCACGCCACGCCCACGGCACAGGCTGGGCCACAGATTAGAAATCAGAAATCAGAACATTTATTGTGGACTAGCTGACCCGGCAGACTTCGTACTGCCTCAATTTAATATGAACTTTATTGAATAGCAATAAAGTTCAAATTGACTCTAGAAAACGATTGACTCTAGAAAACGTTTGTATGGGAAATAGAAAAGCGCTGTTTTTAGGGTTTTCCCGGAAATTATTCGATTTTTTCTCGCCTTTTAAACCTTCCCTAGACCTCCACGAACATTTCAAGACTAAGATAAGATAAATCCGTTCAGCCGTTCTCGAGTTTTAGTGAGACTAACGAACAGCAATTCATTTTTATATACATAGATCGTAGTTTTAGATTAGTTCTTACTTTTTACTTAGGTGCTTACGTCCAGCCATTAGGCATACAAACAGATATAGTTACTTCGTAAGCTGGGCCTACAGTCGAATTTCTAATTCACTGCCAAAATCGTAAATACATAGATTGCCATATAAAATGACATTTTGTCTAATAGCAGATTACTATTTTGATAAAAGCGGCACTTTATAAATTTTATTGGTAGTTCAACAGATAAAAATCGGATTATTTACCTCATATAACAAACATACCTCAAATAATAACAAACATACCTCAAATAAAATCGTATCGATAAATATTTCATTAGATTGTTTAGTATAATTTATGATCATATTTCACTGGTAGCCCTTCAGGTGTTAGCAACATTTTGATAAAGTTTTCATAAGAATAATTATATTTTATGTTGTGATTATGTAGGTAGGAGCTAAATAGTTTGCAATATACACAAATAATTCGGGGAAATCGAAACATGGATAATTTGATAGAATGTGGCCCTCTTTAGAGCGTTTTCGTCAACCGTTCACCCGCCCTCATCAATGAAACCTCACATCAATGAAACCTCAGATCAATGAAACTCTGAGATAATACAGTAAAAATAGAAAAATCAAGTTACAAAAAACTTTAGGATTGTGTAGGGGCAGGTGTCCTGAAAAGAGTCAATAAAATCCTCTCATTAACCTGTGCCGCTAAGGCTGTGGGGGCGTATGAAACGTCCCTTTTTAGGGTTCCGTACCCGAAGGGTGCCAAACGGGACCCTATTACTGAGACTTCGCTGTCCGTCCGTCCGCCCGTCTGTCTGTCACCAGGCTGTATCTCATGAACCGTGGTAGCTAGACAGTTGAAATTTTCACAGATGATGTATTTCTGTTGTCGCTTAAACAACAAATACTAAAAATCAAAAGATATTTAATATTAAGGGGGGCTCCCATACAACAAACGTGATTTTTTTGCTCATTTTTGCTCGATATTGATAATGGTAGCAGATAGACGCTTAAAATGTTCACAATATATTGAGTATATTATTTACTTAAAAAATAAATAATTAAATTAAAATTAAATTAATATTTAGGGGGGGCTCCCATACATTTTTCTTTTTGCCGTTTTTTATAGATAATGGTAAGGAACCCTTCGTGCGCGAGTCCGACTCGCACTTGGCCGGATATTCCAGTTATTTGCTTGTAGGCCGAAAACCATTGGAAATATCAATATGCTTGTACATTATTAATTAACTACATAATTTTTTTAACAAATCATATAACATTTTTTTATTGTAGGATCAATACTTTAAGAGAATAATGGGTAAAAAGCTATCAAGATAGATTTTCAGTACCTACATAGAATAGTAAATGTTCCATCCTTTGTATTTACCAGACCACATCTGCATAGTAACTTATACATTGCGATACTACATTATACATTGCGATACTACATTATACATTGCGATACTACATTATACATTGCGATACTACATTATACATTGCGATACTACATTATACATTGCGATACTACATTATACATTGCGATACTACATTATACATTGCGATACTACATTATACATTGCGATACTACATTATACATTGCGATACTACATTATACATTGCGATACTACATCCCGACCGCACGCTGCTAAACATCGTCCCGGTCCAAAAAGTGTTGGGCCAGACCAGTTCTGGGCTTGAATACCAATTATATTTTAATAATTAATTTATTTCCGGTTGCTCAGAGAGTATGAGCAGTCACTCATGTCTGTGGGCTAATATACAGCCTGGCATTACGCTGCCGCCGGGACGATTGGTCAGTAGTAATGGTAGCTGAACACATTTGTGAAATATAATTTATTCATTCATCACTAATTTAGCTAAAGCGTTAATAAAAAAACTGTCTGTTTTATTTCATTCATTCAATCCATTCAAAATACTATGATTCAGAAACAAGCAACATTATATCGCTAAGTGACATTACGACCTTCTAGATTACTTTGATCAAATACCGATTTCGCTCGCTGATGGGTATAATGAAATAATTGTTATTGCATGCAAGGAACATTAGCATAGCTATTAGCTACACAATCAGCACACGATTAATTTTCATATAATTAAATATTTAAAAAGGTTGCTTATTTCTGGCATGTCGAATTGACAATGACACTGTCACTTTGGCATTGACGTATTTATTAATCTTTTTGGCAGTGAATTAGAAATACAGGTATATGATAGTGAGTGGGCCACTGACTGAACAATCATTTAATTTTGTAGACTGTATTCATTTTGGGAAAAGTTCAATTTAAAAAAATATATCATGCTGACTTCTGCCGTAGCAATCAGCACATTCTTTTTGCAAAATCTCTGCATACCCTTAAATACTAATTAATAAGTAGTTTATATTTTTTTTTATATGTATATGCAAAGGGTGTACGCGAGACGCAGGAGGTCGTGTGAATTAAGCACGTGCTTGAAAGGCTTCGGACAACGATTCGAGCTCGTGCGAGGAGCGACGTGATCAGGGGCATCAGAGCGACGTGGCATGGCAACACCGGCCGAGAGTTGCATCATCGCGCAAAGTGTACATTCAATCCATACGATTGAACTACCCGGTAGAGTTACCTTGACACCTCGCTTCAAGTTAACTTGATATAAGTACACCGGTATTGATCATTTAATTATTGTGTGTATGACCAAGCTCTTCGATTATGGATAACCACTTCAGAAGTGCTTAGGTGGCGTGAGCGTGATGAGAATAGCAGCTGGACCGAGCCTTATATGAGGCCCTCTGCAGAATTAGCACCCCAACAGCAAAATAGGAATATGTCCTTGACTTTGTTTGTCCGCTTCTGAAGTTGAGGGCCACAAACGAGGAAATACTAAAACCAACCAACTAAAACAGATAAGCCTATTGAATTAGATAACGACGAGCGAGAGTCGTATCCTCCTGGGATTAGCAAGTACTTTCATTAAGCTGACCCTGAAGCGGCCATGTCCAATAATCAAGGTTACGTTATAATCCTCAACCAGCGGCATGATGCCCCTCCCCCCCTGTCACGTGCGGGTGGAGGCTTCTCGGGTGATCACCCCCTTCACCTCTCTCCCCCGCCCCGCACCCGCGTGCTCGTTCCAATGTCACGTTCACGGGCGAGCGACGAACGGGACGAGCGCGATCCACCCACGGTCAGATTGCGATGCATCTCAATATGTAGGTATTGGGCACCATTGTGCCTCTGCTACCCCGTAACGTAAGGGAAAAGGTGTGCCGCTATCTTATATGTTACATTTAGTAACTTTGCTTTTGCTGAGAACCACGGATTATGCTTCTATATACGAACGAGTGCTTTAGGAACCTTGAAGTTGAAGGTCGTCGGACGCGTCCCTCGGGATAGACCGATTGGATCGTAATACGACATCGTGCGTGTCGTGTCGGCCGAGATCTATCGGCGTCTGTCATCACTGCCCGCCCACGTGACTCTACGATACTACAATACTAACGCTATGTTGCTCTGTGGGCTATGTTTAGCGAGTCTCCTGACAAGCGAAAATGATTCAGTAATTAGAGGAGATTAGTTAACTACTTGAAGTACTGCTGATATTGATATTGAATCTTAGAGCTTTGACATAAAGGTGAAAGTACAATCACTGCTAGGTCCAACCCTGGCCGTGATTCCGCAAGACCCGTATGAAAGTGGCTATAGCGAGGGCTCAAAATTCCTGTTTTGGCATGTCGCCGAAACGTGCGGCGGCGTCGGCGGCGTCGGCTACAGACGGGGTAAGTGGGCGCCCCGCAGCGCAGTAGTATAGGCTCTAACACCGGTATTAGGCGCTCTCGCTACTGTCATGCGATGCGATTCGCTTGCAGAATCCGGCCGGGCCCCTATGTGGTTCAACGGTGAAGGTCGGCCGCCCCCCGCCCTACTGCCAGCCCTGCGCTACGCCGGGCTCGTAGCCGCTTCAGTGTGCTACGAGACGCGACTCCGCTACGAAGCTGCAGCTCTACGCACTACGCGCTACGAACCATCACTATTTGGTGAATAGTGGCGAAAGCTGTTTCATTGTGTCTACGAAAGCTGTTTCATTGTGTCTACGAGTGCACAACAAAGTTAGTACAACCATGTGAAATGGGCGTTTGCAATTTTTACTCATTAATTAGCTGAGCTAATAATAATTTCGTTAGTTTTGTATTATTAGGGTTCCGTACCCGAAGGGTGCCAAACGGGACCCTATTACTAAGACTTCGCTGTCTGTCCGTCCGTCCGTCCGTCCGTCCGTCTGTCTGTCACCAGGCTGTATCTCATGAACCGTAGCTAGACAGTTGAAATTTTCACAGATGATGTATTTCTGTTCCCGCTATTGATAATGGTAGCAGGTAGACGCTTAAAATATTCACAATATATTGAGTATATTATTTACTTAAAAAATAAGTAATTAAATTAAAATTAAATTAATATTTAGGGGGGCTTCCATACAATATATTATTTCTTTGCGGTTTTTTATAGATGATGGTATGGTACGGAACCCTTCGTGCGCGAGTCCGACTCGCACTTGGCCGGTTATTTATGATTATTTTAATAATTAATCTAAGTCGACTAGTAAAATCAGGAGATTTGGGTGACTTCGACCCGAACGGTCGTGTCTGCCCGTGCTCGCCAGAACAATAGATTTGGGTGACTTCGACCAGAACGGTCGTGTCTGCCCGTGCTCGCCGGAATAATAGATTTGGGTGACTTCGACCCGAACGGTCGTGTCTGCCCGTGCTCGCCGGAACAATAGATTTGGGTGACTTCGACCCGAACGGTCGTGTCTGCCCGTGCTCGCCGGAATAATAGATTTGGGTGACTTCGACCCGAACGGTCGTGTCTGCCCGTGCTCGCCGGAACAATAGATTTGGGTGACTTCGACCCGAACGGTCGTGTCTGCCCGTGCTCGCCGGAACAATAGATTTGGGTGACTTCGACCCGAACGGTCGTGTCTGCCCGTGCTCGCCGGAACAATAGATTTGGGTGACTTCGACCCGAACGGTCGTGTCTGCCCGTGCTCGCCGGAACAATAGATTTGGGTGACTTCGACCCGAACGGTCGTGTCTGCCCGTGCTCGCCGGAACAATAGATTTTTTTGCCCAATTGACCTATCTGTGAATCCCGTCTGTTTACTTGTTGAGGGGAAGTGTTTTAAATCTACGATATTTGTTATGAAGTTATGTGTTTTGTGCGTTTGTGAGTTATAGTTATGTGTGATAGTGTGTTAGTGCAATAATGGGAGTGTATACCTGGGACTCTGGCCAAGATCAAGGAGGTCCAGGATCTGGAGACGAAGCGGAGAAGCGGAAGAAATATGAAGTCCATAGAGTGAATTCGGGTGAGATCGTTTCAGTACCTATCTAGCACATGATCAAATCACAAACAATACAATTTTTGGCAAGTAGACCAAGTATTAGGTACAAGCTTTGATCTGAGGGACAAGAAAATTAAGCTGAAATGAAGCGAAGAACATGCAGCCGTCCCGCCTCCCTCAGTTGCAGTTTCAGGACGTTTGCAAATAATTGATTCTGTTACCTTTCTACATCGATCGGTGATATTATGTTTTTAAATCAATGAACCTTTGTCATCAAGTGCTTATAACCCTGTGAATCACATCATGCAGTATGGTCAAATTAAAAGTTTTGCTTAAATGTAAGGTAGAGTTAAAGAGGGCAGTTTCATAATTTCTCTGCAATATATTTGTATTGTCCCTGTTGAGTGGTGATGTGTGTGTAGTATTAGCTCGTGAATCAAAGTGTTTTGTGAAAAATACCGAGTGGTGTTCCGTGTTATTACGTAAATCTAAAAGGTTCACAATACCATAAAGAATAATAGTTAAGTAGACAGTCGTCGTCGATGCAACGGCTATTCAAGCTTGGGCCCAAAACGCTACATACAGTACAGGCGGCGCGCGCGCACGTGTTGCGAACAGTACAGGCGGCGCGCACGTGTTGCGAAAGGACACGGACACCATAAAAATGTAGAGTTTGAAACAGAGCAGGTATATTTTTTTTGCCAAGGCGAGTATCGACCAGCAGACAATGAATATACTCAATCTTGTGAAAACAAGAGGCGAAGACATACTTTATTTAGACAAAAGGAAACCGAATATTTAAAACAACACTGGAAAGTCTCAGCGAACTTCCCAGAAATAATTACAAACACCTCAAGCCATGAAGATATTAAACTGACAGACAGTTCAGCGCGATATCGGGAAGATTCAGAGATCTATGGGAATAAAGGCAAGCTGGAATAAGATATAATATAATTTCGGATAAAGGCAGCGAAACGGACACTTTGGATAAGCAAGTCTGACAGGAGCCGGGTGGCACCACTCAGCCCACAACTAGATCAAACAGTACTTAGCGCAGTATTCACATTATTTTAAATACGAAAATGAAAATACAATCGGACAACCTATCTTTAGGTACGACGAAAGTTAAAGTAACGCAGGCCAGAGACAAATGTATTTCTTCAGAAGCCAGAGTTTACAAATACCTACCTGAAACGGACTCCGACTCCGAGCACGTGACGACACCACTGGATCAAGCCAACCCGGAGATCAATACAAGAAGAACAAGAAGATTTATCAAAATTCAGCATTCCGAAATCCTAATCCTGCCTAATCTACTTTCCAATATTGGCTTTAGGCTGAATAGTCGGTCGAGTATATGTCCAACCTCCTTATCCCATCCATGAGCTGTTGTTCCCCCTCCATACATGTTTTTGCGCCGCCCGGTATACAAGCTGAGTTTATTTTGCGGGTGAGGGGGCCGGTTTCTGTGTTAAACACAAGTGCTTACTCCAGACACGGACCACCTTGAACGAAATTTAAACTTAGACTTAAGCATACCGATGTACGGTGTCAGAGGTAACTCTGGCTGGGATTGGTGCCAATCATTCATCATTCATAATCTAAGTTGACTAGTAAATTCAACAAATTAAATAATATACCGACCGAACCGTTACACCGTACAAGAAATTAATCTATCTCTATCTAAATAACAAAAACAAAATTAGCTAATGATTTCCCATTGTAAATATCTCGTGTGCTGTGCAGTTCTAGTGCTACAAGTAATTTCGTAAGAAAACACACCAGTATTTAATTTGCTCTCTCGGCTGACGATGTCGTCGTATCAAATCTGTCATATTTTCACGCGCTTGAGACAAATCTCAGAGCCGAGAGCGGTTTATGGGCACGAGTTTAGTCTTGCCTTGGGGCTTCCAAAGCGAATTTAGTTAATTTGTCATAGTTAGCGACTTGCTAACACGACGAGTTTCGTTTCCAGCGGCCATTCTCAAGCGACAGGCGGAAATCCTCGCCGACGAGCCCCACCGAGCCACCGAGGGGCGCCGGCTCCAGTGGACATGTGCTCCGTGGACGAGGGTGGCGAGGGAGGGGCGGGAGGTGCGGGGGCGGCGGCGGCCCCCCTCTACCCGAACTGCGACGCGAGCGTGTGGCTGCGCTCCTGCGAGCAAGAGCTGGCCGACCCCGTCGAGGGGGAACTCACAGGTGAGCCCGAAATCATAGGATCACAGGTGAGCGGATAGTCACTAACACTATAGACAAATGGGCATAGGCCCAGCAGTGGGTTCATGTGGGCTAAGTATATCATGATCTTTGGGGAAAGATCATCATAATACTCAGCCCACATGAGGATTAGCTAAGATGGGCTACTTAAGCCATAATAACCCGCTCTCAGTCCTCATGCGAGAGTTTTCTGAGCTATGGTACAAATGACGTTATATGGGTGTCTTGAAGCTTTCGCTGCGATATGCTTCGGATCACCGCCAACATCTGTCGGATTCCAAGCTATGGCTTCGTACTAAATAGTACATCGGATTGGGAGCGGACGCCTACACTTTTTCTGCTAGCATCTCCAACACAAGATGTCCGTATAAGGTGTGTGTTTTTTGTGGTGTCAGGCTCGCTGCCGGCGTGGCTGGCGGGCACGCTGCTGCGCAACGGGCCGGGCTCGCTGCACGTCGGGGACCACCGGTACCGGCATCTCTTCGACAGCGCGGCCCTGCTGCACAGGTCAGCACCCGACGCCACTGTTATCTTGCAGGGTCATCACATCACTCATATCCATCTCCAGCCCATTCTGTTACCGTTCGTTCCCTACTTCCTAGTCACAATACCGTCAACACCGACCATTCGCCTTTTAGCCATCCCTAGTTACTGCCATGTGACTTGAGACGAATATCGAAGTGTAACAGTGTATATCGCATGCTGCGGTGAAACCAACTGTGGTAAACCGCAAACGCATGTCAAGTTGCCTTCGGTTCTGATACTGCAGCATGTATGAAGCTTGTGTCTGTGACTTGAGAATAATATGCTACTTAGTAATAAATTACCTCCATCAACTATAATATGTATATCTGCGCTCCAACTCACCATTCTATCGTTTACCCTACTCTCTGTTCTACACCATAAATATGAGATGTTGAATAGTCAAAACTAAAGAAAGCATTTTGTTCTTATTGTAATGGATGCGGCACGGCACGCGGCAGGTTCAACATCTCTGGCGGGCGCGTGACGTACCAGTGCCGCTTCCTGCGCTCGCGCACGTACCTGCGCAACGCGGCCGCGCGCCGCATCGTCGTGCCCGAGTTCGGCACGCCCGCCGCGCCCGACCCCTGCCACACCATCTTCGACAGGTCAGCAAGCAAGCAATCTACACACGACTGCACCCAGAAGTGGTCTCTACAAGCACCTTAGTGGCGGTCACATCAAAAGGTGGTACAAGACAGTCTAAGAGTAGGTGAATTTCGTCAAATACTCGATGAGAAGGTCATTAACAAAGGTTGCCTCTTGTTTGTTACAGAGTGTCAGCGTTGTTCAACCCGGGCGAGGCGATGTCGGACAACGCCATGATCTCGCTCTACCCGTTCGGAGACGAGATCTACGCATTCACCGAGTCCCCCGTCATACACAGGTACTTTGAAACAAATAGGACTTGTGCGATCTGCAGGGGGTACCATATAGCTCGCTGGACGGCTCGAAGGACGTACCTAAATGCCTGTACTGTAGGTTT
Organism: Argyresthia albistria; assembly: GCA_963457715.1. Lineage (NCBI taxonomy): Eukaryota > Metazoa > Arthropoda > Insecta > Lepidoptera > Argyresthiidae > Argyresthia > Argyresthia albistria. The sequence continues at coordinate 8,929 of CAUOQF010000264.1, read as the reverse complement.
CAATTATTTCCTTCGTATAATTTAGCAATTGATAGCATCGCTTCGACTTTGATGTTTAAGTTTCGCTCAGTAGTCAGAATACCTGGTTTTTCGTCACGTTCATGAGTCATATGATATTCGGGTAAATTGCGAATTTGTTTACAGAATTGACCCGGAAACCCTGGAGACCTGCGAGAGGAAGAACCTGGCTCAGAACTCCAGCATAGCCATCGTTAACCACACCTCGCACCCCCACGTGATGCCCAACGGTAATTGACCTGATGTGTACTAAAATCTCCTTTGGTACCTATCGGCAGATCTCTTGCAGCAAATCTTTAGTAAGGATCTGCATTTTTGTCATGGTTTTACGTTTATTTGCAGGTGATGTCTACAACGTCGGCATGTCCGTCATCAAAGGCAGAATACGTCACGTCGTCGTCAAGTTCCCGTTCATGGAGAAAGGTGGGAAACTTTCTTACTTTTCATAAAAATCTGGTTTCATGCTGCATACTCTAACTGACTAAACAGTCATTTGTGTTCTGTTTTCAGGCGATATGTTTGAGAACGCACATATCGTGGGGAGTATGAAGGCTCGGTGGGCGCTCAATCCGGCATACATGCACACATTCGGTAAGCTGCCTTCGTTACCCGACACCTTATACTTTTGCACACTATGTTGTTTGATTAGTTCGCTTGTGTATGGTATATGTGCATGCGTGTGCGCAGGTATCACAGCGCAGTTCTTCGTGATCGTGGAGCAGCCACTGGCGGTGTCGGTGCTCGCGGCGGCGCGGCGGCAGCTCGGCGCACGCGCGCTCGCGCCCAGCCTGCGGTGGCACGAGGGGCACCAGGTGACCCTCACACTCACACTCACCGCTCTATTACACGCACACCAACACAAACACCAGTCAACACTGGTGTGTGTGTCCCAATTCTACAAACGAATCGCATGCCAATTGCTATAGGGAGGGCGCAGAAATCTGGTTCGTCTGTAGCCGGCGCGGCGCGGCAAGGCAGTGTTGATTGTTGTGTCTCCACAGACGAACATAGTGCTGATCAGCCGGTCGACGGGCGTGGAGGCGCGGCGCTTCCAGACGGACGCACTTTTCTTCCTGCACATCATCAACTGCTTCGAGCGCGAGGGCGAGTTGGTGGTGGACCTGTGTGCGTACCGGGACGCCAGCGTGCTGCAGGCCATGTACGTCGAGGCGATGGAGGTGAGCGAGACCCGCCTGTCCCCGCCCGCCCCTCCCTCCCCTAATCTAACAATAATAATATTATTATAATCTCTGCACTCGTCGTCCTTACTTCATAACCAAAGTGTATCCTAGAAAGCGGTTCGCGTCTATTTTTGCAACCCAAGCTCTGTCCTTCAAGGTCTACTCCCTCCCTCTACCCCTTCTACTATCTACTATCCTACTGCTATTAAGGCGCAATCCCTGGACATACAGAAGAGTACTATTATCTCTTCTGTGACAGAACGAGAAAACATGCATTCTTGTCTTGTTTCTTTCTCTTTCTGTTCCATGTCTTCTGTCTCAGTCTCGTGTCTTATCGTGTGTCTGTTCGTTGGGTATTGCGCCTAAGAGTCCTCATTCATTACTCCAGAGGGAGAGAGATCTTCACTCTATAATATACACTACATTGATTACCTGCTGTTTACAAAATTACAACAGACATATTTTAACATTGCATGTTTAGTTTATGAATAAACGAGTATTAATGAATATAATATTATGTAAGTGGGCACGTGGTGCCTCTGCCACCCCGTTTGTATGTAAGTACCTATGTAGAGGAGAGTGTATGTGCAGAGCGGTGTTTGTCATCTCCAGAACATGCAGAGCAACGCATCGTACGCGGATTGGTTCCGCGGGCGGCCGCTGCGCTTGCGCCTGCCGCTCTCCCCGCGCACCGCGCCGGCCCCCGCGGCCACCCCGCAACACGTGAAGCCGCAGCAGCTGGCAGACTTCGGCTGCGAGACGCCCCGCATACACTACGATCTCTACAATGGTATACCTATACAATACAATCGCCTCTCATAACTATTGTTGTCCAATCCAACCAAACTGTCAGCTCTTGAGGCACACAAATAATAAGTTGGGATCAATAAATATTACGCTGTTCAATGAAGAAACTAATCTAAAATGGCCTCCATCATCATCCTGCTTGCGCACTTGCACAATATCGCTGTTTTTACTCACACGCCCCGTACTGCTTGCAAAACAAATATTCTCTGTCTGAATTTGCTCTCGCATGCTGTCTCGCTCGACCCTCGAGTTCTCGAATTGATACCCACATCGTTGTGATAGGGCAGCCACAGCCAGTAAGTTCTAGTCTAGGTCCATAGGTCCCGGGATCAAATCCTCGTGAGGGCATAATTATTATTATTATATTATATTTTTTTGGGTGTTTTGTTTTACGGGACCCTTCGAGTGCGAGTCCAACCTGCACTTGATCGATTTTTCTGTTGAACATTTTAGATTAGTTTCTTTATTGAGGGTACACAGCTGTTATGTTATGTGGGACCTGTGTAGTCCCGTTGTCCACCCGACCATGTATTGCTGCCTATTGTAGTTATACGATCTTTTGATGAGGTTGCGAGTGTCGCTAGATATAGTTGCCTGCCACCTGTGCCAGGCGTCACCCGACATAAGTAATATGTCAATTAGCTTGTGTGAGTAATAGTACTCATATGTAGGTACCTAATATGTAAATTGTAAACTAGTACTAAAAGTAAAGTAAATGTAGCCCATTAATGTCCCCACCGAGGGGCACAGGCGAATCCGAGTAAGATTGAGCCATACCAGTAAACAAGTAGGTACTAGTGTTAGGTATTCAATAGGTACTGAGACCATCACAACAAGATTTACATAATATGAGCTTCTATACGTTGAATTTGAATGAACTCGTTCCTAGTTTAGTGATACGCCTCTAGGTACATATGTACGTGCCTATCATAGAGTAACTTTATAGGTACCATATCGTAGATTGGCCATATCATGATGTGGTTGGCCATTTGAAATGGCCAACTCGAACTGGCCATGTCATGAAATGGTCTGTCTGGCCAGATCTGTGGGCCAGACCAATAAGCGACCAACATTTGATGAAATGACAGGATAAATGCACGTCTATCTCATGTTATGGCCAAACATAATATCGTAAAATAATTCGTAATTCGTAATTTCTTTATTGTACTCAATTACATTACTCACCGTTAGATTAGAGGTGTCGATTTGTTGTTCATTTTATTCATGGAGGCGGCGGCGGACAATAATTCTTGCGACATTAATGACGATCAAAGTGCTTCAAAATGTCGATAGGTACTATACCAAGTTACGTGAATTACATGAAATTAATTCAAATAACGATTACCTACAATGTGAAAAACCCTAGAGTTCCGAACAGATTTGCAGGTTAGTAGGTAGGTATTTAAACAAGTTAAAGAAGGTGGTGTGACCAGCGGACTAATACTGGATGTCAAAATATGGAGTTAGATGGCTACTTACTAGATACTGTTCTAACTTAGATGGCTACTAGCACAGTTAATGCCAGTTTACTAGATACTGTTTTAACTTAGATGGCTACTAGCACAGTTAATGCCAGTTTACTAGATACTGTTTTAACTTAGATGGCTACTAGCACAGTTAATGCCAGTTTACTAGATACTGTTTTAACTTAGTTGTAGTTGACTCGCACGCATGCTATCAAAATAATATGGCACCGTTTGAGTTGGCCATTTCATGGAATAGTTATATTTCATGAAATGGCCAGCCTTATCCCAAATGACTTACGGACATAATGTATTGAATAATCGAATGTAAGTAATTGACCTGACTAATTATTTCATGTGGTGTTTAATGTAATCTATTTTATAGTTTGGATACTTTGTACGACGAATTGGATTTTTTCTGTCATGTTGTACGAATTACTTTAAATAAATAAATATGATGACATGGCCAAGTCGACGGTATGGCTACGGCACATATACTAGCCTCGTGAATCGTGATAGTGGTTTGCGTGAAGCTTACAGCGCGCATAACATGTAAGGTATTTTTTTAGATTCAATAGGGGAGATTATACTGACTTAACTAAAACAATAACTGAATCTCTTGAGCATATAATAAATTGGTTTACTGGCCTTGATCTTAGCGCAAACGTCGGGAAAACCAAGCTTATTCATTTTAGAAACTACAATACACAGGTGCCGCATCTGAACATTGAAGTAGGCTGCAAAGAGGTGGAATCGGTTTCTGACGCAAAATTTTTAGGCATTTACACGGACTGAAATCTATGATGACGTGCTGGTGGGCAAATTAATTAGCTTTTGTTATGCTCTAAGATCAGTGACAAAAATTTTGACGAAAAAGCCGACCTTCAAGCTTACTTTGCGTTTTTCCAGTCACGCTCACGAGTGCTTTATGGACTAGCAGTATGAGGAGGTAGCACCGATATCAATATCAATATCTAAATTCAAATTCAAAATATTTATTTTCCAAAAAAACATTGACCAATATGGTTCAAACAGTGGCTCCCTCAAACACTAGGCCTAGCCTGTTTCGTGGATGCCGTTACCAAATTATTACAGGGCTTGTGTCTTACAGAAGAGGGCTATTCGTATTATAAATAACTTAGGACCGTCTCCGGAGTCTTGTAGGACTTCATTCAAGGAATTAAAACTCCATACTGTTACAGCTCCTTGCATTATAGAATTGTGTAAATTAAATTGACAAGAAGATACCCTGTTATATTCCCACTGAGAGCTGCCGGTATAAGTGAGAGACTTGATGAAATAAATAAAGGAATCTGAGATGCCGTGTAGAAAGGACAGCAGCATACTACAGCAGCATACAAGATTACTGCTATTAAAGTATATAAAGCCTCCGTCTATATATTAAAAACTTGTCGGGGAGTATTTTTTTTTACTAAACTCAAGGATTATTTAAAACTGTATCTCCTTACGATCTGACTGAGTTCTATAATTACTTACAAATAAGTGTTTTCAATATTTTGCCGATCTTTGTTATTTTTTGTGTAGAAATTTTGTTAACCAATTTATCCTAGCCCTGTGACTGTGTGAAAGTGTTTTTGTTTCATTATTTTATTGTAGTTTATAAGATGTCTGTGATTGCTATGCCCAAAAGAGGTACCGGACTGAAATTCCGAAACGCCAACAATCTTGGCACTTGCAATGGAAGTCAGGTGAAATGGTGTTGTCAACTTGATAAGTGATTGATTGTTGATTGTCGACTCAACAGGTCGCGAGTACCGGTACTTCTATGCAATCAGCTCCGATGTTGCCGCACACAACCCAGGCACGGTGGGTAAAGCAGAGTTTTATAAAAGGTGGTTAGGTTACAGTAGGTACCTATGCATGCAACACCTCGTCAGTAACTCAATATCAATTGGCTTCTATTTGCACCGCGTCACCGTAAAGTAACGTTCGCAGATCGCCGCTATTTTGGTTCAAGGTAAAAAACATACTTGGGAACTACGTGGTCCTTACCTCAGTGGGATCAAACATACTTGGGAACTACGTGGTCCTTACCTCAGTGGGATCAAACATACTTGGGAACTACGTGGTCCTTACCTCAGTGGGATCAAACATACTTGGGAACTACGTGGTCCTTACCTCAGTGGGATCAAACATACTTGGGAACTACGTGGTCCTTACCTCAGTGGGATCAAACATACTTGGGAACTACGTGGTCCTTACCTCAGTGGGATCAAACATACTTGGGAACTACGTGGTCCTTACCTCAGTGGGATCAAAATCTAAATGTGCTGATCTTTGTCTGTTGATTGTCAGCTGATCAAGGTGGACACGGCGAGCGGCGCCGTGCTGACGTGGTGCGAGCCCGACTGCTACCCCAGCGAGCCCATCTTTGTGCCGGCACCGGATGCGCAGGTAACGCGACTCGCATTTACAAATAAGGATTTCGCAGAATCAACAGAACTATACTTACATATAGTGGGATTATAGCGATACTTCTAGAACTCACGTCGTAGGTGACACAAATAACGAGTTTTATTGATCTTGCTTGAACTTTTGACTTCATGGAAGATGTCTCTACATGTATGTATTGATATGATGACAAATAATCCAATCGTTAGGAAGTCATTAGTCATTCAAAATAAAACTAACTAAACATTACCTTGGTGAAATATTGACGTACACACAACATGCAAGTGTTTTGAAATAGAACCAACAAACCATTGTGGTAATTACAACATAATTAACACGCTAAACATCATTTCTAAGAATTCAAAATGAATGGTCATTAGGGGGAGGAAGAGATAATAGTTTAATTCTATGTCATCCAAGACATGTGTAATTTACTGATGGTAAGATATAATTTTATGACTTGGACCTGGACATACACACTTATATTAACTACTCGTTATTTTGTTCTCTGGATTGATGGACGCCTAAATATCTCTGGATTGATGGACGCCTAGATATCTCTGGATTGACGGACGCCTAGATATCTCTGGATTGATGGACGCCTAGATATCTCTGGATTGATGGACGCCTAGATATCTCTGGATTGATGGACGCCTAGATATCTCTGGATTGATGGACGCCTAGATATCTCTGGATTGATGGACGCCTAAATATCTCTGTATTGATGGACGCCTAGATATCTCTGGATTGATGGACGCCTAGATATCTCTGGATTGATGGACGCCTAGATATCTCTGGATTGATGGACGCCTAGATATCTCTGGATTGATGGAAGCCTAGATATCTCTGGATTGATGGACGCCTAGATATCTCTGGATTGATGGACGCCTAGATATCTCTGGATTGATGGACGCCTAGATATCTCTGGATTGATGGACGCCTAGATATTTCTGGATTGATGGACGCCTAGATATCTCTGGATTGATGGACGCCTAGATATCTCTGGATTGATGGACGCCTAGATATCTCTGGATTGATGGACGCCTAGATATCTCTGGATTGATGGACGCCTAGATATCTCTGGATTGATGGACGCCTAGATATCTCTGGATTGATGGACGCCTAGATATCTCTGCGGATGATGTTACAGCTACTCTGCAGTCCCAATCTTTCGACTCGTGCGTGACATACACTATTCACTAAGTATACACTACCCCTTGGGCACCCGGTTATTTTCTAATGTAGCTAAGCTGAAATTTTGCATACGTATGTAAGTTGGATGAAATGCAATATATTTTTGACTTGGTGCTGTTCTGATGCTGGAGCCGGAAGGTGGCCATGGGAACTCTGTTACCAAATGGCGCAACCCTATCGTGTTTGGGTTCATTTGATTCGTCTTGACAAGCACTCTAATTCCAGATTATATGTTTTGTCCTGTGATGATAAAGACTAAAAAGATAATAATTGAAACAAAAAGTAAACTTTAGAAAAAACCGACTTCCACAAACCCTATTTGAATAGATTCAGTTTAATACAAACTGTAACTCCTTATCCCCCCCCCCCCCCCCCCTTGGGGAATTAATTTTGTCAAATCCCATATCAGTGCTTCCCCACGCTACTAAGGAACCCCTGTACAAAGTTTCATGGCTCTAGGTCCACCGGTTTAGGCTATGCGTCGCCTGCCCGTCAGCCACGCATTGTATTTGTACCTAGTATTGAGCAGATCTGGTGGCCAAATGTGGTCTTCATCAGCAGTTCCGCATCATAATATTATGCTTACCATGTGCATTTGCACGAGTTATTATGAAAAACACAAAAATCACTATAGGTCTGCCTATAATATTTGAAGAGTTCCCTCGATTTCTCCAGGATCCCATCATCAGATCCTGACCTGGTGTCAATGGGACCACCCTTGAGGTATTACCTATACGCCGAAAAAAAATTTGTTCAAATCGGTTCATAATTGGCGGAGCTATCGCGTAACAAACATAGAAAAAAAAAAAAAAAAAAAAAAAAAAAAAAAAAAAAAAAAAAAAAAAAAAAACATACGGGTCGAATTGAGAACCTCCTCCTTTTTTTGAAGTCGGTTGAGTAATCTCGCAACAAGCATTTTTATCGTATAAATTGTGCAATTAAATTTCGTTTATTTTCAGGCTTCTGAGGCCCATACATTAAATTAAATGTAATAAAATGACGCATTTGATTGAATTGAAATTATATTATCTTCTTTTTAGGGAATTAAATAAAAGCTTTACTTATTTCAAAATGTTTTTTTACAATTAATTTATTAATTCCACATTAATTCCAATTAGCCAGAAGAATGAATGATTCGAGTGACTTCCGGTTTACTCTGTGATTTGAGTGAGTGAGACAGACACAAAAAATACTGCTTTAGTTATTGTTCTGAGAAAAATACAAAACAGAGCGGGAAAGCATGTTTGTTATTTTCTTTCTCTTTTTCTTTCATAGTTGTTGTTTGTCTGTCCTTGTCATGAGTTGTCAGCAAACGTCAAGTCAGTTGGTAACCATGGCAACTATTATAATATTAGAATGTTGACAGCCACTAAATGTAGTTTAAACGCCCAAACTTGGCCGATTATACTAGAATTAGCTTAAACAGAGGATAATCGTAACTAGCAGTGAAATCTGCGTGGAGCAAGACGATATGTCATTTTTTTCTCTAATTCCAATTAAACTTCAATTATTCTGCGCTCATCAGCTACATAAATTTTGGAGAAAGCCGCCCTAAGTATTTTATTTTGGCCCATACAAACTGTACCCCTCCTCCTCTTGCCCCTGCATCACAAATCCAGGGCGTCAAGTCTGCTAAACACAGTAAGTATTATGAATCATTCATCATTCAAAGACCCGTTTTAGTCCACATAGTAATTTAATTGATCGAATATGGAATGTCATAGAACCACATGGGTGTTCTGCCTGCACATTGATAGCTGTGCGGTAGTTGCGCTGTTGTCAAATCGGTTTCCCGCTCCTTATTTTGACGTCGTTGTTATGTACTGCCGTGTTATGACGTTGTTATGTACTGAT
>CAUOQF010000263.1:0-65840 GCA_963457715.1 Argyresthia albistria | reverse complement strand
AATCTGCTTTTATAGTGGTGTATAACACCACAGTCAAATTAATGGCACTAAAAAGATATTTTTGCGCTTATTAGCACTGGGGGCTATTTGGGAGGTGTCAAAACCAATAAACTAGATGAACTAAAGGCACTAAACTGACAACCTTCAAATCCTACAGCTCTTGCGTGGTGGCCACAGATTCCATTTTCAAACACACCATTTTAATTAGTTTAGTTAGTATAGTTCGTGTCGCCTCCCAAATCGCAGGCAGTGTGCTATTTAATTTAACTGACGTCCTGATTCCAGCTTGTCTGGTCTGACTATAGCTATAGCTATAGATGGTCTACTTTTCAAACAAATTAGAATTGATAACAATTCAAAAAAAATAGCAGCTGGTTTTATTATCTCATACGAAAATAGATGGGAAACGATGGGACCCGTATTTTTTATTTTAGTGTTTATTCTTATTTTTAAGTTATAATTCAAGATTTTTAGAGTTACTCATTCTAAAAGGGCGTAAGTACAATGTCGGGATTATAAAACGTTGAACTTTTGCCCGTCATGGCATCAATTAAATTAAAAAGTCATTATTCTGTCATAATATCACCCCCTGTTCCGAGTCACGCCAAAATCGATTACAGTCCGAGTCAGTTTTGAGCTGTTGGCGATACAAAACGATGGCATCTTAGACGCTGTATTCGATTATGGCGCTGACGGCGATGTCGCGGAACGCACTGTCAATATGTGTAAATACTCTTTTGTTGTTGTGCAACTTCGTGACAAGTTGACAACCAGCAATGACAAAATTTAGATGACAGATGATGACTGACAGTTGCTTTTTTATTTATATCTAGCCTGTGGAACACATGCCATAAATCCTGAAATTGATAATTTGGACAAAATTTCAGTTTTTATTATTTAACTCTTAAATTACTGATCTAAAAATTCTGAAAAAAATATCTAAGAGCTCAGAACACTTAAATCTCGAAATGGTTTTCTAATTTTAGTACCTTATCAAAATGAAAGGTTATCAATTAGAGGACTCTAAAATTAGAGGGTGCATTCTTTATTTGAAGTGAGGCGCTTTACGTCCTAGTATTAACTCTATTACCGTGTACTCAACAGCAATGTGTGTTCGCTTAGACATATTGTTGATACCCTCTGTAGTCATTTTACCCACCTTTTCGATTGATTTTGTTTATTATTGATACGTTCTGGACACTGTATTTAGTTAAAATTATTCGAGTATTATGTGATTTAGTTTTTGTCTATGTGGATGTATTTATTGTTACGCATTGAACAAAAAGTCATAGCTGCTCGACTGGTGTTTGCGTCGAGTTTGGCGAGAGTGTGTGGCGTGGCTCGCATCGCCTCGCCTCGCCTGGGTGTGCGAAGGTGTACTCTTATGACTTGCTGCGATTTGTGATGGCATCATGTATGTATGCACGATATAGATCATGTTCAAGTGGTGACTGTGTAGGGGAAGTGTCTGTGATTTATGCTAAAATTTTAACGATAACTTCATGCTTATTCCTAATTCTACACGTGTACTTGTTAATGTCTTATTACACTGTATATAGCACTAAGATTTAGCTCGTAACTCGTCCTATGTTGTGACCAAATTTGCTATTCGCATAAGTATATGGTAATTTATGATAATGAAATGATTTATGGTAATAATATGATGTATTATACTTATACCCTATCCAATATAACGGGCAACTTGACATCTAACCTAAAACGTCATAAAATCCAAATAAGTGCTGATTGCAGTGATGGCGATGACAACTCTTCTGTTAGTTCAATTGAAGACAATTTCGATTCTTTCCGATTGTTTTGGTAACACCCCTGGTGTTTAAAAAGTGGATTTTATTGAAGTTTTAAGTTAGCTGTAAGTTGTCTGTTATATTGGATAGGGTAATTGTATGCGAATCATCACACGGGCGTGAAACACGCAATGTTCAGAACAAATACTACACAATAAGTAATAAACGGCCTATATTTCATAAAATCAAGTGTATCATAGCCGGTTAGATTTTTAATTAAACGTATGTATTATGGTCGTTAAATCGAATAGGATTTTACTTTTACTTCTGCGAAATGCGGCTTTGTACATAGTAAGCGATGTGAAATCGCAACTAAAGTATCTCTCATTCATCAACTAAAGTATAGCTCCTATTTTACCAAACTTATATTAATGCTAAATATATGTATATCAACTATATTCCCTTTCTTTAATTTATATCCATCCATGGACTACGGAGTTATTCAGTTAGGCCTCAGAAACTTACGAAATTAACTATCCCGGGGATAATAATATGCATGACCATTCAAAATGAGGTCATTCTATGAAAAAGTAGAAGATAGTCTCGAGTAAAAAGTTACTCTTCGTTGGTAAAGATATTATATGTAGAATGAGATAGGTAAATAAAAGTTGCTTAATTATTCCACCGTCAAAATATTTTTATTAAAGATTAAATATAAAGCTAATAAGTACAAAGTAAACATATAAAAAATAATAATACCTTACAGAGATATCTCAAAACACATCACAATAAACTTAGGTTTTTTAGTAAGTTTAAGTATACTTTTCTAACTATACCTAAAATCTGATCACGGCCGATCTTATCTTGTCTTTATCCTAGCTAGATCTCAAAGAGTTTTACTAAAAAAATTAACCGACTTCAAATAGGAGGGGGTAATCAATTCCATCAATTCGGTTGTATGTTTTTAGGGTTCCGTACCCGAAGGGTGCCAAACGGGACCCTATTACTGAGGCTTCGCTGTCTGTCTGTCTGTCACCAGGCTGTATACCAAAAAACAAAATAAATTTAATATTAAGGGGGCTCCCATACAATTGATCGATATTTATAATGGTAGCATGTAGACGCTTAAAATGTTCACAATATATTGAGTATAATTATTATTTACTTAAAAAAATAATAATTAAATTAAAATTAAATTAATATTTGGGGGGCTCCCATACAACATGTTTTTTTTTGCGGTTTCGACCCGCACTTGGTCAGTTATTTTATCATATGTTTTTTTATGTTTGTTACATTTCATCGAAACTGACACTATTTATGAACCGATTATAAAAATGCTTTCTTTGTTCGTAAGGTCGTCAGTCCAATAGTATGGTCCTGAGGTTTGGTCCCATTTTTTAAAATCCTAGTCACTAGTTAGGTTTCTACATGAAAAAGCTGAAGTAATTTGTTTTTACTTGATGACATTTTACATCCAGCTCCTTTAAGTGACTTTTCGGTGTTGATAGTCATTGTCACGTGATAAATTCTGGCTGTTGGAATCGTAGGTGTATATTCGTTTACATTATGTACCTACTACCTACCTAATACAGTATGGACTGGACTTCACTGTCAGACGACATTTGTACACCAAGCGGGGAGGACTAAGTATAGATAGGTCATGATGTCGGTTTTTTAAGTTTTTAACTTCGATAATAAACCTTTTATAAAATGTAAACAACATAATACTGAAACGACAATAGCGATAAAATGCTTTTGAGAACTGCGAGCAAAAACACCACAAGACGATCACAAACATTTAAAAAGTGAAAAATATGCAAATGCCTTGCTGGCCCATTTGAGAAGTCAGAATGTGCAACAGAAACAGCTGGTGAGTGAGCCTATGCTATGTTGCTTATGGAGAATATTGCCAGAACTTAAACCTAGTTATGTGACAGAAAACGGTCACAGCCCAACAGCCCAATTCCATTAAACTGTCAAAAAATAATCAAGTAAGTAGCCGATATCGAAAGTATTCGTCACGTCACCACCGGTGAGTTCTGGCAACACCACTCGTAGGCAGACCCTGCGTTGCACGAAACGATTTTGAAATTCAAGGTTGTCACCTTACTGAGTTAAGTCATTTGTTTCTGATGCTAAGGATATGCTAAAATTCCAAAGTTCCGTGCAACTCAGGGAGAGAGAATTGAAAGGAATTAGAACTGGATGCCGCCCTGCACCTCCGCCATGAGTGTGGCAGACTTGCGCAGCTGGGCCGCCTCCCCTTGCGTCAGGGGCTGCTTGATGATGTCGCTGATGCCCCCGGCGCCCAGCACGCAAGGCAGCGACAGGAACACTTCCTCCTCGATGCCGTGGAGACCCTGAGGTTTAGAGAAGCGTCAATGAATATGTTGAGATTAAATCAGATCTTGAGACCTGAAACTTATCAGGCCCCTCGTTAAGTCCGGAGCAGAGATGAGATGCAAGTTTGTAGACTACCGGAATTAAGATGACGTGTACCTAGACACAAAAACGGGCATCGCGCGCGACATGTTGAGTTGGGATGGCGCGGGGACGACGCGACATGTTAAATTAAGATTGGCCTCAAAGACAGTGGGGTGGAGTAGTTGACATGCGAATGAATTCTGATAGGGAATGGCGGACGACAAACATACTTATTATTCTACCAAGTCTTCCCCGAGAGCCATCCCAAGTCGCGGACTATAACTGCCGCTGTCTCGCTCACTCGCACCGGCGATACGTCGTCTTTGTCGACAGCAGCGGAACGGCTAGGTACTAACTGTACCGGGTACTTGATTAGTAAGAAAGATCTATTAATTATTCAGTAGTCCATTGACTTGATTGTCACGTAACCATGCCACGTCAGCAGGTAAGTAATGAAATCGGCCCATTTGTACACAAGTAAGTACTTACAAGGAAAACAATGGTTACCTATACCTACCTAAGAATGTACCTACCTACATCAGTATTGTATAACCAACATGAGATTTTCACTGGATATAATAATGTACTCTGCTCATACGTTTTAGAGGTTTGTCCGGTTCAATTGTAAACATACCTGCACGCAGGTGGTGACGGGGTGGACGCTTTTGGTGTTGGTGAGGACGCTGCGGGCCAGCTGCGACAATGACAGCCCGATGGCCCAGGACGTGTAGCCCTTCAGCCGGATCACTTCGTACGCACTCTGCACCACCTAGGAGAGAGACGAGAGACGTTTATAACGTTGCCCGCGCATTTGCTGTTTCAAGTCAAGTTCGTGTAAAACGGCCATACAATCTTTAACCCCTACCAGCACTTGAAACAGCGCTGTCGCTATCCCACATTAGCAAACAAAGTCAAGCTTTTCAAGCAAGTCTCCTCGAGGGGTTGAATATTCACTTGCATACTGCATTCTTGGCATGATCTACTTGTAAACAACCTGAAAAAAAAAATGTTTTGTAGATCACGTAGCAGTTCATTGTCATACAAACATCAACCCCCCTTTGGCCCCCCCGGTGAGGAGAAAGGAATACATTTCTCAATATCATCCAGTCTCCTCCAAGGCCATCATATTTCCTGAGAAATTCTGTTATTAGTTGCTCCACCAGCATACCTGCTCATGAATCCTCTTCCAGTTCTCAGGTTCCTCCGCTGAGCCGATCTCGGGGTTGAGGTCACTCAGGCGTACCCCCGCGATGTTCACACCAGACCACACCGGCACTGTGGATGCATTTGCACATCAAAATTAAATCATTTATCATTTTCATTTAAGATAAAGTTGAGTGGTGAGGATTCTATATGGTAGAAAATACATGACCTTTATGAGGGATCGTTGAGATCATTCAAGTTCTAGGAATCTCGTTTTAGCTGCTCCACCCCATATTGGGATGCAGTAAGAAATAATAGATTGAACTAGTGCAGTGTATATTTGATTTAGGAGTGGACCCGACCGATGTAACATGTTGAAGTTTTTTGAAAATCCACATCATTATCCTAATCCTATTTGTTAACAGTTCAATATGGTCAAACCAAGACAACCTTTCGTCCAACATAATACCCAGATATTTCACTTTAGGAAGCTTATCTAACACCGGGCAGTCACACGCGTCAGACTGTTGTTACAGTTTTTATGTTGAAGTTAGATTTAGGGTGGGTAGGTACGCTTGTTCATAGCAAAACACATATAAGTCATTAGTTTTAGACGTATTGAGGATAAATAGATAAGAATACCCTATAGATACTGTGCCGTTGTGCCAACAGCATCCAGTGAGATGAAAATAAAATCACAGCGTCTACAACGTCACTCACCACTGCTATCCCCGTGCTCCCCAATAATGTACCCGTGGCAGGAGGTGGTGGTGACGCCGAGTCTCTCGGACAGCAGGTAGCGGAACCTGGCGGAGTCCAGGTTGGTGCCAGAACCGATCACGCGGGTCTTGGGCAGCCCGCTGAGCTTCCAGGTCACGTACGTGAGGATGTCCACCGGGTTGCTCGCGATTATGAAGACCGCGTCCGGACTGTACTTCAACAGCTGGGGAGGTAGATTACTTGGGTTAGGATTTTGAAGGAAGACAAATAGCCATGATGGCTCGCTGGCTACTCACTTGTCCTTTATTATTAGCTCAGTCAAAACGCTTCGCGGCAAACGTTTACCGCATGCCGAGGCGAAGAGTAGACAGGCGGATAACAAGACTGAGGCGGAGATGGGCGAGTCACTAGGCGGGCGGACGGCGGGCGCGGCGGTGGACCAAAGCAGATACAGAGTGGGGGCTAACAAATGAGGTGTCGTTGGATTTGTGGAGACCACAGACCAGAGACCGTGAGAGTCTGTGAGAGTGACCATAGCTCAGAACATTTGTTCTGAGGACCATAGTATTAGTGAGAGTGACAACAGATTCTATAATTTTAGTAAAAAGTCATAATATTGTATTTTAGATCGCAAAATGTAGTTTACAAAGTTATTGGTGCAGTTACTTTCATACTCCATGTACCTATGTAACGAGGTACATTCATAAGTTTGTACCTATGTGTTATTGAAAGAAAATGCAGTCGGGTTATTTTTTCATCCGATAAACTTCAAGTACGATGTCAGCAGTGAGGGGATGGAAAACAATGAAAAAAATACACTAATTCCCGGTGTCGCTCGCGAGGTCTACACTACAGGTCACCAGAGCCACTAGCAATAAAATGTATGTCAGATCTACTTGTCCTTCAAGTATAGTACATTTCAACATGCGTCTCATCGTCTCATCATACCCAGCAATGGGTTGATGTGCGTATAAGTATGAGTGTAGGATATGATAGTTGTGCAACAAACAAACGGTCAATGGTTTTTCGCACTTACATAGCATTCGATGCTCAGCTCTACAACAATCTTTTGGCACGCGTTGACAGGGGACTCGCTCGATGACAGGTTCGTTGCGTCGTCGTTGGTATAGAACCTGAGTATAGAACTATCGCCCCCTATAAACGTCACTTAAGTAAGCACGTAAATAGGTTACCTGCGGTATGATCTGCTTGAGCACGTCGGTGTTGCGCTGCACCAGGTCTAGCCGGGACTCTCCCTGGCGCTGCCTCACGCCCGCCGTCACTATGCAGAGCTTCGAGCCCGCTGTGATGGCGTAGTCTGCCAGGACATACAATACAGATAAGCTCGCCGCTCCCCGTGGCACAGATGTGCCCAATGTTTAGTAATTCGGGAAGAAACTTTTCACGCTAGGCTATCGGCGCCTATGATGATGTTTTCCACCACAGTAAAGTACAATACGCTCGTCCCGTAAGTACTTTTTGTTTCCCAGTAATTTGTGTATGTGTTGTATGTACCTGTCGAAGCGTTGACCCTGACGTTCCCGGTGAAGGCGGACCCGTGCTGCAGGTCCAACATCTCACCCTTCAGCTTGTCCTCCATCATGTCCACTACCGCGACCTCGTTCGTCACGCCCTGCACACACGAATATCGACATGCATTACGAAGTCAGCACATCACTAGCGGGGTGGCGGCGGCGGGCGGGCGGTGAGTGGGGCGGGTAAGGTACAGGAGCTGGGTTGGCAGGAGCAGTGCCCCCAACCCACATCACGCAAAATAGTAGTAGTAGTCGTATATTATTATTATATTATAGTAAGTAGTCGAGTTGTGGAAAATCAGCCCGCGATAATCTATTACTATATATAACTTTAAGGGTGTATTTTTGCACTTTTTCTTATACGATGGTGCGGAACCCTTCTTGTATGAGTCCGACTCGCACTTGGCCGATAATTTTACTTTTTTGCTACGATATTAGATACAGATTCCTGTGCCCCTCTACTCAGCAAGAGAAAATAGTTGTTTGAACGGGATGAACGGGATGAACGGGATTTACTTAAGTTCTTAATTATTGCAGCTATGTACGGTCGCATGCGTCTAAAAGTATACTAAAGTAGGTACTAAATAATGCTTAGGCTAGGCACTATAGCGAGAACATTTAATTCTATAGTCATCTTACATTTTTAACCATACAGTTAACTATGTCATGTAGTGATTAGTGAGCAACAGAGTGATCACATTGGCATTTTTTTATCTAAATGGTGAAAGTATAATATGATCGACATGTACTCTAAGGTAAGTACGTAGATAAACGATATGACTGACATTGATATCGACTCACAGCGGGAGATTAGCACTGATAACGGCAAACATTCGATCAACTATTGCACTTAAGCCCATATGCATACGTAGCCAGTGGAAAGGAACTCAAAGAGCCCTATTTTCTTATGGAAAACGATAGCATATCGATTACAGTCCCCAGCCAAAATAGGTAGCCAAATACGGCATTTCTAGTGCCGCGTCCCATTTGTACACACAGGTAGAACATCAATCAAAGTAAAAGTTAGTTCAACGTATGGTATTAAAACATGCTTTTTCACATATACACTGTAACAGGAGTAGTGTGCAAGTGAGACACCATGGTTTCGTCATGGCATCCATCAACGTGTGCCATCGTTATATTTGTCGTCATGAGGCCCTGAGCCCTATCCTTGGCGAATGACCCGATGTAAGTGAACAATTTAACTCTATCCAGGAAGCAGGCCTCCAATACTACTACTAGTTTTATTCATTGTGAAAGACATTATTTATTATCTTGGACTTTAGTTAGGTACCTCTAGGTCTCTGGCCGACGACGACGCCGCCGCAGTGATCATTTCCAACAGTTCCAATATTTAATGTTACAAAAGTTTTATGTGCAAATCTTTCGCATTGGAAAAAGTACAGGTAAGTACTTATAAGATGTTGCATTGTGCACCTACCTGGGTGATCATGGAGAAGATTGCCGCCATGCCGACTTGCCCGCACCCCACCACCGTCACCTTGTTGGCGCCCCCGATTGTCTTCTCACCCAGTGGGTGGAACAGCTTCTCCAACGTTGACATGGTTCCTGCAACACAGAAGCTCGATGTCGTTGTGGACTTTAAAATTACCTAATCGTTAATGCCACTAGGTATAGCTCGACCGACGCTAATGCCCGATTTTACCAAGAGTTAGGAGAACTTAGCTCTTTTTCTTATCTGTCTAGTGATTGTTTCCAAGGCCAGCCACTTTTTAGGGGGTTCCCTAGTAGCTTAAATGTCCCTTAAGCTTAGGTCAAAGCAAAACAACCGCTAAGTGGCATTTGAAAGGAAATAAAGTGTCCCCTAAATGATAGGAGTCGTTGGTCAAATCGGCTATGTATAATTATGTCAACCTTTGCAAGTTTTAAAAGATTAGTCGAGTTAAGAGATTTCTCGCCGTCTTACTAATCGACCTTAGAGTAGCTAGTGTCCACATCTTCGTGCGTTTGCTAAAATTGAAATCCGTTCAGCCGTTTTTGCGTGAATGAATTACACAATTCCAAAAACTTATCCAAACTAAGGGCCTGTCTACATTGGTCAAGGACAGTGGACAATGGCGATATTATATGAAAGCCAAGTTGACTCGCCGCCACTGTCCGATCGGTTTACACCACTGTACTGTGCACTGTCCGTCCACGGTCCACTGTCCCTTGTCCTTGACCAATGTAAACAGTTCACAGACAGTCACATTTAAAATAATGGTATCACCTAGCTAAAAGGAATGGGATCACAGTCGTCGGCCTAGACAAAGTTAATAACGTAACGAAAACTCAAAATGTATACGATTTGACATTTGGTGACGCTAGCCTAGCGTGACCAAATGTCAAATCGCATACAAATCCTTAGCGTTTCGTGCGAACGATAATAGCGTTTTGCATCTTGTCTACGGGGGCTTGCTTGACTCTTTACTTCTTTGCTATGTCGATGTGACATACGCCAAACAAAACAAATGGGATGAAAATTAAATAAAACAGTCATCTAATTTAACATCATGCCGGCCAAACCACAGATTAAAGTTCCAAACAGAGAAACGTTCAATGAACTTGAAATTCAACGGTACTCGAGGTTGGTTGGATGAGTACGATGGTCGCGGCTCGAATTTGCTTCCGTGCAATCTGATTTCAGTGCTAAAAATATCGAAGAGAAACTAATAAAAACTCGAGTAGGTAGGTATGTAGGATATGAATTCAAATTATTTTGCTTGGTCGCATTTTCTGACTGGGTTCGGTTTTTGACAGATGATTTGTACCTAAGTTCCTTTACAAATATCATAATGCGTTTTGTGGAACCCTTGGTAGGCGAGTCCGACTTATTTTAGGAGAAGAAATGTAACTGCCTGCCTGTTAGGTAACTATTGCAACTGCGGGTAAACTATTGCAGCATGCAAGCTATCCCGCTGAGTCGGCACTGATACAACTTATAAATAACATCAAAAATAAAGAAATTAAACTAGAATAAAGATACGAATCAACTTGTCCCATTAAAAACTTTGTATGAGTACTTAGAGAGCCTCAGTGACCATTGAAGGAGGGGACCAACCAACTACTTACTACCTACTTCCAAAACTAACTTTTATTACTCACCGGTGCCGTTGTGATTGCTTTCCATGCTGCATATAAAACTTTACTCTAAATTAATAAATATCAACACTATTTAGTACTTTGAGATATAAAAACCAATAAACTCTCAATAACTATCGGCGACACGACCAGCGGGTTTCGAATCCGTTCACACACTGACCAGGGAGTGGCAGACAGCGAACGTACGTATGAGGAAGTCTACTTGCATGCAAGTGCATTGTAGGATACAGATAAAGGTAGGCAGTAGGCAGAGGCAGTAGTAGCTGATAGCAGTCACGTCCCCCCAAAATCGACTGCCAAGAGAGGGGAAGGAGCGTGACTCATCTCACACACGCGAGATGATGACCTTTTACATCTCATGCAACCAGTTGCTATTTAATCTAGTCTCACAGAGAGATAGATTAGTGTTTGATTGACCACACCCGTACTTATCGTACAAGATTACAGATACAGCGAGTAAATTAACTTTTGACGGCTCAAAATCCACACATCTACAATGTAAAGAAGAATGACTTTGTAATTGAGGAATAGTTTTAAGGCAACAAATATAATGCCTACTAATTTAGATAGGTACGGTTTGTAACACCAAAACACCTAAAAACGGCAATTACGAGTAGGTACTACCAAAAAAATAAACGTGTAGCAAAATGCGAACGTCTAAATAAACGTGTAGCAAAATGCGAACGTCTAAATTATTAAACCCGCATCACAAATAAAGAAGTGCGTATATCAAATAAAGTGATGCGTCAACTTTAAATTGTCAACGCCAGCCGAAAATACAATCACGGTTAGAAACGTCCGTATGATAAATTACTTACCCACTTATCATATTGGTAGGTACATGGAATTCAAACCTGTATCTCAAATCTCAATCTCTCGATCGAGGTAGGACTGCAAAAAGTCCACTCTCACACCAATTTTATTACGAGTTTAAATTTTCTGTTGAGTTTGCTGTCGCTACAAAAATAATAGAACATAGATTTCAAAAATCTGCTGTCATCTACGTCTTGTTTTCGTTCTCATTCACTTCAACATAACCTGCGACGCCTATACCTACCTACCTATAATTAAATGAACTGGCAACGGGAAAAATAAATACTTTTTCTCCGCCGAGGGGCACGAGGAAATATAAGGTGACATTTAATTAGCTGACCATGTTTTGGGGATTGATAGTAGGTACTAGGTACCCATCATTATGAACAACTTTCCCCATGAAACATATAATATAGCCGCAAACCAAAAATATTTTTCGTCCCCCAGTACATTGCTCCGATCAGCTGATTTCAAGTTACTATGTATGGGAGACCCAAAAATTTTTTTTCTTGGGGAAAGTTCTTCATAACGATGGGTACTATCATTCCCCAAAATATGGTCAGCTAATTAAATGTCACCCTGTATTTCCCACCAACCTTCGTATATTTCGTATATTTATTGCACCTATATAGCGTTGCCAGGTCCTCATACCGAAAAGCCGGACAGAGCTGTGAGTTTGGCCTAACATTTGGGTCAAAAAGCCGGACATCCTGCATTTTCAACAATTTTAAATATTCGTGTAAAAAAAAATTTTTTTTTTGGCCTAACATTTTGGTAAAAAAGCCGGACACTTTGCATTTTAGGGGATTTTTTGGTATTAATGTAGAAAATTAATGAAAACCAAGCTTTTTTGATAATTTACAATAAAACTAATGCCAAATTAGTCTAAAAGTACTTTATTATTAATCAGTCTCAATAATTCTTTCCTTAATTCAAATTAAATGCAACATCAGTCTAAATTATGTGTCTTAAATTCTCAATATATAAAACAAAACAGAACTTATTCTGTAAATAATCAAAACAAAACAAAACTTCTTCTCTTAATAACCAAAACAAATCTCTACTCTTATTAATCAAAACAAAACTTCTTTAAATAATATAAACTCGACACTTCTTCTCTTATATAAGCGGCGCCGGCTTCTTTCATTCGCGAATTCGGTCTCGATGCGCGCGAATTTTGAAATCTAAAAAGCCTAACAAAAGCCGGACAGGCCGGACAACGCTTATTTTGGCCGGACAGGCAATCAAAAAGCCTGACTATGTCCGGCTAAAGCCGGACGCCTGGCAACGCTACACCTATAAGACAAAACACAAAAAATACAGAAAAGGAACTTACAAAGGCAGGCTTATCTCTAAAAAGAGATCTCTTCCAGCAAATCCAAGATGGACAGAGAAAGATAAAATACAAAACAGGGAGGTAGGCCTATATGCTCAAGTAAGTGAAAAAATGAAAAATACACAAAATAAATCATAATATTACAAATTTACAACCTTATTTAAAACTTTTGAATTTTTAATAAATGCGAATGACACATTTTGCGTGTTCAATTACGTATGGGAGTTTCAATGGCAGGCTTATCGCAGGAAAGTTAAATGTATTTATTTTAGAATTTAATAACTACTCATACTCATATATTTATTGCGTCATTGTGGTACACTGAGGTAAGTATAAGTAGGTAACAGCTATTGTATAGGTACATGAGCTATTATATTGCAAAATGTTACAATGGGTTGACTGGTTGACTCACTCTGCGCAAGGCCGGAGTCTGCAGAATAGCAAAGTTCTTTGACTTTAACCACAGAAGAGATAATAGTGCTTTAACTAGACCTTCGCATGCCCTAAGTACTTCTAAAGGTGTGTAGTAGTGTCACTCACTCTCTAAATCCTAACTTAGTGCGAGTGAAACTGGTGGTGATTTAAATACTTACTCAATGTTAGGACAGTTAAGTTATTAACTTTCAATATTCAAAAAATATTTTTAAAGTTTACAAAAATGATTTTGAAAATTCTCTTTAAGTACATTATTATACGAATTTATTCACGAAGCCCAGATATCAAACAATTCAATAAATTATTTAGACCACCTACCTAGGTACATTTTGTGCTTCAATTACTTAGTTAATAGCATTTTTTTGTAAAACTTTCGAAAACTATGCAAGTTAGGTAGGTACTTAATTACCTCCTTTATTGTTAAATCTGACTGCAACTGGGAAACTTTTGTTCGGTCTTACCTGTGAGTGGTTTGATAATTGCTTGATGTATTTCGGCAGGATGTGCTAGTGGGTGGGTCACTGTTCACGCGTCGCTACTCGCTAGCTTCTGAGCCGGCCGGCAACTCTCATCAACCCAAGGTGACCGCCAAATATATTTGGGTGGAAGAGGCGCAATGCGCATGCTCAAATAAAAAACCACCCATCACACAATTCTCAGCTTTAGATCGGCTACAAACGGTCGCTTTAGCCCCGGCTGTTGACACAGGACTCATTTAATACACTGCTGCTATTAAATTCTTTCATTTAAAATAAATCCAGTGTTGGAATGATTGACCTGGTAACTTTTAACAGACTGATAGTCTGTTGATTGTAGCCACCTAACATTATTCTTCTATGGCCGTATTAGTCCACAGATCATTTGATAGAGATATTTGTTGAGGTGCGTTGTTTTTAGGGTTCTGTACCCGAAGGGTGCCAAACGGGACCCTATTACTGAGACTTCGCTGTCTGTCACCCACCAGGCTGTATATCGTGAACCGTGGTAGCTAGACAGATGAAATTTTCACAGATGATGTATTTCTGTTGCCGCTATAACAACAAATACTAAAAAACAAAAGAAATTTAAGATTAAGGGGGGCTCCCATACAACAAACGAGATTTTTTGCTCATTTTTGATCGATATTGATAATGGTAGCAGGTAGACGCTTAAAATGTTCACAATATACTGAGTATATTATTTACTTAAAAAATAAATAATAAATTAAAAATAAATTAATATTTAGGGGGGCTACATTACAACTTTTTTTTTTTTGCGGTTTTTTATAGATAATGGTACGGAACCCTTCGTGCGCGAGTCCGACTCGAACTTGGCCGGTTATTTATTAATGGCGTCCTAACCTCTTTTAAGGTTAATTTTGCTAGTGTCAAGTGGTCAGGTTCTCATTTGAGAACCTGGAAATGATAATGTCTTGAGTTGAGATGATTTGATGACGGAAATATTGCGAAAGATTTGCAAAATATGCCCAAATGTCAAACTGGTTCATTCGTGGAAAGCAGAAAAGGCGCAATGAGGAAAAAGGTTGTGAAATATATTTCAAAGGAGGACCAAAATAAACTTCAAATACGCGTGCAGGCACCGCGAAGGCACACGTGATTGAAGTGAGTTAATTGTAAATCTTGAAATCTTGCGAATGATTCCTATTTACGGATGCGTGTTTACCAGGCGCCTAAGAACCCAATAATAGCTCGTCCGGTTGCACAAACTCCACTAGACTAAAAGTTTGCTTTAGTTCTGCTTGCTCTTCTCATATAATGCAGACAAATCGCTGCTGATAAAATCTGTTACTACTACTACTACCCGATCGAGGGATAGAGCGTTATCGTCAAAGTTTGAGTATTTTGGCATCCCGGTGTTAGCCACAGTTTCTGAAAGAGTTATCTAATGTATATTATGGGAAAATAAAGCCAATCCCAAAAGGAAATACGGTGGAAGAATTAAAGGATCTGCGTCCTATAAGCATTTTACCTGTTTTATCGAAAGTGATTGAGAGAGTGGTCTGTACTCAACTTACTGAATATCTGGAAACTCGGATGATCCTTCCAACTGTGCAGTCCGGGTTCCGCGCTGGACACGGAACGGAAACCGCACTAGCACATGTTACAGACGAAATTTTAGCAGAGTCCGATAAGGGTAATGGCACCATACTCGTACTTCTGGATTTTTCACGAGCATTCGATTGCATTAACACAGAGTTACTCTTATCGAAAATGGCTTACTATGGTATATCAGCCTCAGCACTTGCATGGTTTCAGTCATATTTGACCAATAGGAAACAGTTTGTCGTTGTAGACGATGGTGAAGGTAATGATATAGCTTCGCGACTCCAACCAATATCACGAGGTTGTCCTCAAGGAGCTATACTAAGTCCTTTACTGTTCGTGCTTTACACTGCAGATTTGCATAAAAGGATAAAACACTGTAAGGTTCATCTTTACGCCGATGATACACAGCTATATTTTTCGTTCAAGCCGGGTAACATGGATGACGCAGTGACAAAAATAAATGAGGACCTTGACATCATTCATAGCTGGGCCCGACAGAACGCACTCGTCCTAAACCCTAATAAATCTAAATTTCTAGTAATGGGCACGACACACCAATCCCACTCCATTATACTTGGTAATCCAATTCTAAAAATTGATAACCAAAGTGTGGAGATGGTTCTTATTGCTAAAAATCTCGGGCTCACTCTAGACAGTCAATTACGTTACGAAGAGCACATTAACTCTAAAATCAGGAATGCCTTCTACCGGCTAAAAGTGCTGTATAAAATCAGACAGTATCTGACTGAGGAAGTCAGGAAAGTGCTAACCGATTCACTGGTCCTTTCTTTGTTTAATTACTGTGATACAGTCTATGGGCCTAGGTTATTTGTAAAAACTGAGCGTGCTATTCAGAGGGTCCAGAATGCATGCGCCCGCTTCTGCTTTGATGTCCCTAGACGAGCACATGTCACGCCATATTTGAATGAGAAAAATATTCTGAAGATGCATGGTCGCAGGAAACTCCACCTAGCTTGTCTGATGCAAAAAGTAGTCCATCGCAAAATACCTGAGTATCTCTATGAAAAATTTATGTGGTCTGGGGCCTCGCAGCAGAGAAGTGCACGACTTAGATACTTCAATTCAATAATAGGGTTAACACATAACACTGTAGGGTTCAGGGGTTCATTTCGCTTTGCAGCTGCAAAGATTTGGAACGACCTGCCACCGCCCTTACGAGGACACATGAGTAATGCTACCTTCAAGGAGAAAGTACGGAAAATATTTTTTAGAACTCAGTTATTGCAAGGCTAAATGAACCCTAAAGTTAGAATATTATTTTATATTATATTATATAAATATTATAGCAATAAAGTAACGTATATACAGCCTTTTTCACCTTATTACAGGCAAATAAATATTTTTTTGTAAAAAGCGTCATGCATGATCATGAATAAATAATAATAACACAAAACCTAAAGTTAGGTACCTACATAAAATGTTGGTACAACTGTGTTTTTTTTTTTTCTTTTAATTTACTTTAGTTTTAGCTTAGTTTAAAGGGTTTGGTTTGAAAACCAGCGTTGTGTGCTGCCACCGCACCATGCAACATATGCTGAAACCAAACCTTTTTGACACATGTAATTGTTATTGGTATATCAATGTATGCAATGTATTCTCTGACGTGTGTCAATAAATGATTTTTCTTTCTTTCTTTCTTTCTTTCATATTCTGTTAACGGCTTATACTTTCTAGGTGAGCTGCTACCGAACACGAAGAATAACGGGGGATTTGCTTCGCTCGCCCCCTTTAACCTTCACCCAGTATTTCGCTAAAATTTGCCGCTCTTCTAACATTACGCTAGTACCTAACACCTAACATTAGTCGGCTAACCTATAAGCTCTAGCCGCTCACCTAGTATTATAGCAGTAGCAGGTAACATATCGATAATTTGAATATCATTCAAAATAGAAGCACGTGATTCGCTGAAATGTGTTTGACATCAGATTAACAGCCTGATTAATAGACCGCTCTTCCAGAAACCGTGCTGAATACGCGGTAGGGCGTGGGCTGATAGATTGTGTTCCCAAGACATGAAACTAAACCTAAACTATTGAAATTCAAGTACCTAATGCGCGCCGAATGGCCGTGATGTTCTAATCTATTCTTTTTCTAGTTTTTCTCTCCACTTTTTCTCTTTTCCGCACCGCATTTGTCACGCGCGGAAAAAAATTCTGGTAATTATAAAACTAACTTTGTCGCGTCTAATTTAAGCTTACACTATATTTTCCAGACACCTCACCATAAACATCATTCACATAACAAAAGTAAGTATAAAAAATACTTACTTAGATCTTGTAAAGTGTCCGTCCCTGTAGTTTTAAACTCAAACTCAAAACGTTTATTGCGACATTGTGGTGGTATATGGTGATATATGTATATACATAGTCTGGTCATAAGTTTTGTCACATATGGAAAGTTAAATAAATGACACAATGAGTTACGCACTACAACCATTTATATATCAAATGAAAGGGTACAAAATACAGATTTAAACCACACTAAAATTATTCAAAATGTTCTGGCTTCGATACAAGCCTTCAATCTGCTTGGCCAGTCATCAATCCAAGTACGCACGACATTCATGTCAATATCGGCGACTGCTTTAATCAGAGATGCTTTAAGTGACTCCAAATTGCGATGGGGTTTAGCGCAGACCTTCTACTCTAAGTGCTGCCATATTTTATAATCCAAAGGATTCAAGTCTGGACTGGAGGAGGGCCAATCCTCGTGCCTGATAAAGACGATTCCATGGGTCGTGAGCCAGTTTTGGGTACTTTTCGCCTTATGGGCCGGTGCAGAATCCTGCTGGAAAACTCAGTGCCTATTTTTGAACATTGTTTGTGAAAGAGGTTCCACAATGTTTGTTAGGACTGTGTTTTGATATACGAGGGCACTGGTTTTCACTCCTTTTTCACAAAAAAACAACTCTGTTGGACCAAAATAGGAGACCCCAAGCCAAACCATGAATGCCGAAGGGTGATGGCCAAGTTGAACACGTGTCACACGTTTGCTCGCTTCTTCACTAGACTGTGCATACATTTTATCATTTTGTTTGTTGTAACTCTCCTCAACATTAAAAATTTTTTCGTCCGAAAAAAGTATTTCGCGGTATTTTTTACCTGCGTACCGTCTTAACAAAACCCGGCATCTTTCGAGTCTGATTTTCTTCAGCCGTGCGTTAAGAAGATGTGCTGTTCTTTTTCTGTAAGCACGCAGTCCTAGGTCTTCATTCAATACTCTTTTAACAGTGGTTCTGCTTAGTCCCATCTGCAGAGCCAACATTTTTTGCTTGCGGACAGGATTTCGTTGGATTCGCGCCTTCACTGCTTTGATGACCGCTGGAGTCCGAACAGTACGAGGTCGACCGCTTCTTTGTTTATCATTTAAACTTGAATCTTCCCTGAATCGTTTGATAGTACGATAAATGAATCTCAGTGGAATTTTCAAATTTTTCAGCAGTTTAAAAATCACTGTTGGTGCGTGGCCGCAACGATGCAATGCAATTATTGCGACTCTGTCTTCTTTGCGCATCCACTCCATATTGGAAAATGAAGAATATTCCAGAAAACCTATATTTTTATTTTCTTGAAATATTCAAATTTCGAATTCCCATAACTTTTTTTGTGGCCTCTATTCTAAATTCGAAATTTTACCCATGTGACAGAACTTATGGCCCGACTATGTATATAGGTTTTGGTAAGTTTCTTCCATGTTTTCTCATTGTCCTTTTTCAATTAATTTTATTTTCGTCGAATATCCTTCCTGGGTTTTTCCGCATGATCCTGACTGACTTTCACCACGTGACGGGAATTTCACCACGTGCCGGCGGGATCACGGAGCAGGGTGTTATACTTAATATTATTAATTAATTAACTCGAGCAGCTCCTTGTACATTTTTGGTCTGACTGACTGGCCGTCAAACACTAATCGTTTGATTGCGCACTAAGATTTTTATTGTTATGAATCTCTTTTCCTTTATACAGGGTGTAAAAGTTGATCAGATTTTTATTCCTTAGCGCCTTGAATTTTGTACTACCTACACGTGACGTACAAACACTGTGTTGCGGCATCCATAGACGTACTAAAGGTGCCTTCCCACGGCCCGTGTTAGCACAGATCAGGCCGCGCCGCGCTTCGCCGACCGACGGATCGTGGGAATGGTCGCATCCGTTGAGGCCAGGCCGGGCCGCGCCGCGCCTTTGGCCCGGTCTGCCTTCACACGCGCCCCGTGGGAACGGATCGACGCGCTGACGCGCGGGCGTCCGAGGGCGCGCACGGGCGTCCTTGGCGCGGCCCGGCCTGCCAACACGCGCCGTGGGAAGGCACCTTAAAGCTAACGTCCACCTATAAGTAGCACGCCACGGAACGCGGGCAAGCAACGGAGACACGGAGTATTCCTATGAAACCGCGTCAATTACAGCCCCACATCTGTCACACACAGGCAAGAAACCGCGCTTTTTCTACCGATTTTCGTTCGTTATATTCAATTCGCTCTGCAGCGATTGGTCAGAGAACCACTAGTTGCGCAAGTCACATACCTATCACACGGATTCACACGAGCGAATGAAAAATAGAGATCCTGGTTGTGCGTGTTGTGCGTGACATCCACCGCCCTTGATGATGGCAATAGCTATAGCGAGGGCGCAAAATGCCGTGTTGTTTGTAGCAGGTGGTGCTCCTCGGCGTCCACCGCCGCCGCCATCGACAACCCAAAATTAGAATTTTGCGCCCTCGCTATAGCTAATGCCGTGCGATTCTGTACAAAAATTATGGCCTAGAGATCATTAATCAGAGCCTTGCCATACCTGATTCACATTGCTGCTGTCGGTTCTTAGATGTAAATATGAATCTGTAGACGAGTGTGGGTAGGCATGCCTCCTTGATCTAATAAGTGCAAAAGTTTAAGTTTAGTGCGCCACGAAAATATTTGCTATACCTGCATATTCACGAGTTTGAAGTATGAACCTTGGACAGGTGAATCAGGAGCCCTATCCACTGTGCTTCAACCTATAAGGCAAGTAGAGTGGGCCTCAAATTAAGGAAACTCTTTACTTATTCATTACCTACCTCTATCATCTTGTGTTACTATTATAGCACTTATTAGAGCATTAATATCTAGGTACCTACTTGTAGTTGAACACCCTGTAAAGAGCGGCCTCTGGTCACTAATCTCACTCCGAAGATATTCATGTATTTTTATCACACCTGCTCTGAAAATACATACTAATTATACCAATTAGAGGGAAGAAACGCCTTTATCCCGCCCTTCAAATCCTTTCATCCCAAGGTATGGAAGTTTGTATGAAAATCCTTCCGACCCAAGGGTGGGAAGTATGTATGAAATTCCATTACATACCCGGTTGTTTATATTTTTATTTGTCAGCAGTCATACTGCAAAGAGACTTTTATAACGTCCACGTCTATGAATAAAGAAAAGCCAATGATAATCGTAAACATAATTACTTTTTGTCTTCAGGGTGGCTACGGTGGGCCATAGGCTTATGCCATCATAGACCCTAAAGGGTGTAACAGAAAGAGGTCGTACAAGCCTAAAGAGGGTCATTAGAGACATCATTCTGAACAACTTTCACTATTGACGAAAATAAAATTAATTGAAAAAGGACAATGATAAAAATATGAATGAATGAATTTCTTTATATTTTTATCATTGTCCTTTTGCTCTGATCAAGTCGGTCCCATAGTGAAAGTTGTTCAGAATGATGTACCTAATAATAACCCTATTTCAGCTTGTAAACCCCTTTCTGTTACACCCTGTACCGTACCCGAAGGGTGCCAAACGGGACCCTATTACTGAGACTTCGCTGTCTGTCCGTCCGTCCGTCTGTCTGTCACCAGGCTGTATCTCATAAACCGTGGTAGCTAGACAGTTGAAATAATATCAATAAGCTACGTCTTACATAGAAATAATAACAAAAATCTTGTATGGCAGTTAGTCTAAAACAGCATCAAAACATGTACAAAATTTTCGCGTCATTGACAGCAACAGTCATATTTTTTAAAATATCAGTGAAACGAAACGCATTTGGCGTGTCTGTGCTTGTCAAAAACCGAGCGCCCCCCGCTCTTCAGTCGACCGGCACGCTTTGGAGTGGATGGACGTGACTTGTTTCGACTGGTAAGTTATTGAATTTGATTATCCATAGTTTGTCATTACAATCGTCATTTACATCAACACTTGTACGTCAACAATTTAAGCATTTTATGGTGGTATTATGTTTCCATGAGGTAGAGTATTCATGGTACTAACCCCCCGTGCCACCATACGTTTGTTACCTACCATGATTTTCTAGACACGTGGAATATTCCAGCATTCGTCATTGTTGGCAACGTCATTGTTAGCAACATCTCAAAAGACGATGCGTCAGCATGTTGCTTATGTGACACTTTAGGTCGATTTTCATCATGACATAAATTGTTGGTCTAATAGTCTTCTATCGACCTGTGTAAGTTTAAATTCGATATCTTTGTAAAACACCTTTATTTTAGACTATTTACACATACTTTTCCATCAAACTTGTGTAAATATGGGAAAATTAAGGTGCTTTTAAAAGATATCGAAATGAAACCTGCACACGTCGATAGAAGACTATTATACCAACAAATTATGTCATAAGAAAATCTGTCCTAAAGTGTCACATTAGCGAGATATTTGAGTGAATGATTTTGCAAAAATAAACCTTTGGCACTCTATGATATCAAATATCTCGCTTATGTGACGCTTTAGGAAAAAAATTCTCATGACATAAAATGTTGGCATAGTAGTCTTCTATCGACGTGTGCAGGTTTTAATTCGATATCTTTTCAAAACAACTTAATTTTTCCAATATTTCCACTTATTTTCCCACTGTATGGAAATGTATGGAAATTTTGGGACATTTTTTTTCCTATTGAGGTGAAAAGAGCTCGTGATTTTGTGTGGAAATGACATAAAAATTTCAGAAAATGAGCTTTAAAAAAATGGCAATAAAAAGAGAAACGCTGACCTGTCGCGCCTGTTGGCTTTATTGATCAGAAAAATGTCAAAATGTCATGATATTTTGTCATAATTGTCAATTTAATAAAATTTAGGTTTTATTAAATGGAGAATGGTCGCGACAGGCAACAATTTGACATGCTGACATATGTCGGCCTCTCAGCTTTATTAAATAGGGGCCAGTTCGCATTATAAATTAAGGTGACTAGGAACTATTAGCCCCCAAGTGTGATCGCTGTACATTGCCGCGTATTCGACGCACCCTGGGCTCCTAAGAAGCAGGGGAACCTACAGCGTTCACACTTGGGAGTTAATCGTTCCCAGGCGCCCCCACTTCGTTCACCACCGGAGGGGAACGAATCGGGGGCGACTGGGAATTAAATTAAATGTTTTACTTGACTTGAGCTCCACTGTACTTCCCCAGGTGGACTTTGCAAAAAACTTTGGTCACCTTTATTTTCAATTCGTCATTCTTAGCAACACTCCATCCTTATTAGCAACATGCAAAAATTAAAAATATTAATTATTTCCAAAACTACTTAACTTTTTGAAGTGTCTCCTGCTTAAAGTTTCATCTTTTCCACAGTACTGTACTTCCAGCTTAAAATTAGAGTTCTGGCACAATTATTAAAAAAATGATATTTTCTTCTCAAGAATAACTTTTTTCGAAGAACTGCCCAACTCCATGCATTCGACTGACGACCGACATAGTACCGATAAATTCCAACAGAGGCGCTATTCTGTCTGGCCTCAAAACGGTAAAGTACGGGAGGGCCTATCCTTTGTTTAAATCGATGCATTCATCCCAACATTTGCTGTCTCCCGTATGGGCCTAGTCAGGGGTGTCCCTTCCTGCAGATATTTCTATGGACGAGTCCGTTGAATCTGCTGAGCTACCCAATGGTTGTGGCAAGATCTTGTAGATATCGAAAGTCGGGTAGCTCAGCAGATTCCATGTGAATTCTGTGGCCTGGCTGACGGTGCTCCTAATCATTTTTCTTTGAATGCTCTAATAATCATACTTCACTCTACGATATTCTCCCTCCTATAATTCCCTCGTCCTCTCAATCTAAACTTTCTTCTTTCCTTTATCATCTGTAAACTTACTAAACAAAATATCTACTAACAATATTAGATTATAGTCTCAGCTTAGCGAGTCGTTTTAATAACACCACATGATCCCCAGTTGTGCAGGGTTCATCCCGTGACATTGGCGAAATTAATTATTGTGGCAACACACGATAGAAGCCACAGATCAAAAACTTAACTTAACTTAGTCTGCTAGACTGCTTCTTGTGCAGCTTGTGCTCATGTGCTTTGTGGGCGTAAAGGGTTTGTGGGTGTCTGTTTTCTCAATTTCGTAAAACATTGCATTGAAATTGCTCAGGATTCCTGAGCAATTTACATAGGTACATCTTTGTATAGATAGATATTACAAAGATACTAAGATGGAATAGAAAATTTTAAACAACAGTATAAATACTTAGTTATGAGAAAAAGGGGCTCCACTCGAGGCTACGACCTGGACGATTCAGAATCCTTGGCGACACCATGGTTCCAGATAGACACCGATGTAGAGCTGAAGGAAGTGCCCAGCACTGGCGCAGAGTATCTGCTGAAAGTCAAGAAGGAGCGGCAGAAGTGTGTGGTTGTTACCAAGTGCGACAAAGACTTTACAAAGTTTGCTAGGAACCAATCACTTTTTGTGGAGGAGGTGTGTTTACTCAAGTTCTTTTATTGCTAATAAGAATATATTTATTTAGAAGGCAAGACTTAAAGCTAGGTTTATTATAAGTTATCGTTTGTACAAATACAATTTATACAGGGGTTAGACTGCGGCCCCACACTAGGCTGAGCCTGTATCGTGGGTGCCATGGTATGCTTAGCGGAGTGGGAAATGTTGTGCGTAATTTACAACCAAAAAAAATAAAAGTTAAGATAGGTACTTAGGAACATTTAAAAAATTAAAATATACACATTTCAAATATTATACACTTTTAAAATATACACAGCGCAATATTAGTAGAGAGGTGACTGTAAAAAGGTATTGATATTACATAAGTCGGTACAACTGACACATAGGTCTGAAATAATATTAAATTACTCAGGTGAGTATAGTAAAATTATTTTAAAATACTCAGCACTGACTCAACATCATTATATGAGAGGGACAAAAGCCATTTCTGGCATTTTCGTCTAACTTCGAAGGTGCTGCAGTTTCTAAAGTCACACACACTTAGCCCTGTTGTACATATATGTGGATGGCTAGAATCGAGGAATCTTTGGGCAAATGTGGTTTTGACAGCATGGAAGGGGATCTGGTACACGCGTTTCGTTAAAAGTTTGTTATAAAGTGGTGATTTAGTTATGGTTTTGTGCATCAGAATGACAGATTTCAGTATATAAAGCCGAATAATTAATAAATGTTCAATGCTTGAGGTAGAAACAAAGACAAATTATATGTTCCCTCACAAAGATTACAATTATATTCTAATAGTGCCTATTGCATGGCAATCAAAATCTAACAAAATCCCCAATGACATGAAAAATCTGACATTCAACATGTTTAAAACTAAATTATATTTATTTATCTAATGGACAAATTATATTATAAGGTTAATGACATATTTGATACTAATACATTTTAATAATAATTTATTTTAATGAGTCTACCCATAATAAAATATTTGCACACCAACTTTTAGATGGTGAATATGTTGATACTTATGCTACACTGCTTAGTTAAGATCATATGTACACATATTTTTTGAGCAAATAAACGTTTTGATTGATTGATTGAACAATCAATGTTGTATGCTTGTGAACTTAGTAGAATTCGGGCCCTGACCTATACAAGCAGGACTCCTTTCTCTTACACTTGTAATACATGCGGTTTGGTGTGGTTTAGGACACAAGGTGATTTATGGTGGTAGAGAAACAATGTACATGGTTAGCCAGAGTAATACTCCAAAGATACATATAATGTACTTATTTATTTATTAATTTGGTTTACAAAATAGATAACAATCAAAATTACATTATATTGAAACATGCACAAAATATGGTTCTCGACTGCTCTCCAAAGTATGTGAACACAGTTAGCTACGTACTGTAGGCGGAACACAATAACAACATTAAAATATGGATATAATTAAAATTATATGAACATGTATCAAATGGGAGAAATAATTATTCATAATGTACAAAAATCCTAGCTTAATACTCTAATTATGTATTACTTTCCACAGCAAGCACCATCAGAAGCACCAGATGCCTTGAAACCTACTATAGAATGGCAAAACTATCAATTTGCAGACTTCTCTGATGTACGGATGTATGTGTCCCGTCTCCAAACAAAAAAAACATCATGGCCAAGCAACATACACAAATGCGACATTGGACATAATAATTTTGCACGATGGAACACTTTATTTGAGAACAGCATACCAACTTTATCACATGTTATTGGATTAAATCAGACAAGTTTAGAGTTTGGCTTAAAAGTACTTATCCAAAGCTTAAAACAAGTAAAGCATGGAGAATCAATCACCCAAAATACAGGTAACGAATAAAAACATGATATAAATCAAAGCTACAATATCAAATTGATAAATTCAATTTGTAAATTGTACAATATTGATAAATTCAATTCAATTCAAAATATTTATTTCAGATGGCATACATTTTGACATATATACATCCATAGCTATTATTTTATAATTAGAAAATAGTTAAAAATTAAATTAAATACATCAATTAAAAACATCCCTGAATAATAACACCCACACCCACACCCTCCTCACACAGTCACACACACCCTCTCACACACACAAAACATCGTCCTAAAATATTATAATTATGGTCTATTACTGCGAAGGTGCACATCCACCCAGTACTTCAACATAGGGCTGTCCAGTCCACCTTCCCTGCCAGAGTAAAAAGCATCAATGCAGAAAAATAACAATAAGTATAAATAAATCACCATAACAAATTCATTTATATTGAGATGCATTAGCATACCTATTTTAGATTGTACTCCTGTAAAGTTCTGTGTTATGGGGGCCTCTTGTTGTCATTTTAATTTTCCACATGTGTTGAGAACATAATGTAATTAATAAATTGGTTTCAGGACGGTGGATCTATGCACTTCTAGCTTGTATACAACTACCTCTCCTCTCGGACACTATCAGTATGCTACGCGATTTGGCTAGGAAATGTGCCGATATTAGGTAAGTAATGTACTGTTTTAATTAATTAATTCAGAATTTTCATACTTTCTTTATTGTGCAACAGAACAATTACTCAGGGCAAAAATAATAGTAAAAGTATACAAAGGAGAGCTTAGCTTAATTAATATTAGTAATAATATGAATTTTATTGTTAGTGAATAGCAAAATTGTTCAAAATATTTTCAAAACAGATTTTTCACCCCAGTTGTAGGAGAGGTACAATATTATGGTTTTCTTTGCAGGTCACACATCAATGTGGAAGATGAGGGCGCAGTAGCATTAGTTGCTCCATTGAATGTGTTTATTTGTTTAGTATCTAGATATTTTAGACAATTAGACTTAGCCGACTAATTAACTAATTATTGATTTATTGGTACCTAAATAATAATAATAAGTTTGTAATGAAATCGTTTATTTAACAATATAAACGATTAAGTTAATTAATATTTATTTCGATCCAAAATGTGTCGAGTTGGTTGTAAGGCGGGTCGTGAGAATAGCTTTTTTTTGTTTTCAATAGAGAGGAATTAAATAAAATTCGGTATCTCGAATGGATATTTCAACCACGGAGATGATCACGGGCATCACGGCGCGTGAATTCCCCCCTAGTTTACCGCGATATTTTAAATTCCGAACATAATGTTCTTATAGCCATGCTACGTTCTCATCAGATGTTCCAAGTGGTCAAGTCTCAGTAAAAAAAACATTCGAAAAAATCGGTTCAAATTAAGAACACATCCCCGTTCATATTTTCTGAGCTATTTATATGACAACAAAAGTAAAATTCGACTATCATGCCAAGTAATAGAGCATATAATCAAATGACTCTCCCGTGACTCTCCATACAAACTTTAGAGGTCTTTTTGACCCACTAAGGCTGCTTTTCCACCAGAGATGTGCTATGCAGCTATGCTGCGAAGATGTGAACGCATCCATAGCACGCATCATTCCATACAAAAAACATATCTTAGTTGAATCCGTTTCCACCAGTGCTAAGCTATGTGCACCAATGAATATGATTGGTGGATATCAAACGCATCCATAGCATCGTAGCATAGCACATCTCTGGTGGAAAATCAGCCTTAGGGTCCGAATTAAGTAAAAGCCGTTCTTAGCGAGCGGTTTTGTTTTGCTTTTTAGCTGTAGCCGTTGCTCCGGTTTTTTGATCAGTCAGGAAGTCAGGACTTACTCTTTTATAAGAGATATCATTAAATTAAATAAAAAATATCCTTAAGGTCACCGCCGCCGCCGTCGAGTGGCAGGGTGCCCAACATGTAATGAAATTAGACTCAATAAAGTCATATTTTAGTTTTTTAAGATTTCAAGTTTACAAAATATGCAATAAGATTAGCCACATGTCTTTAGTCTCCGCCTATGTCTCTTCCAGGAAAAAGACATGAGCATATTGTATGTATCTTAACGTCATAAACGTCATAATGACGACGTCATCTTAGTTGTTGATATCAACTAAAATGACGTCTTTATGACGTTTAGAGGCTTTAGTTGCCTTTTTAGTTAAGTCTAATCGTGATAAGAATGCAGTGAAATTTAAATCTGTTAACACACACTCACAGGACAGGACACATGACACAACCTTCGCGTTCGATGGTTTGCCTTCAACTGGTCACTGTGAATTTGGCTTGATATTTGGAAACAATTTGATTGGTTACGGGGCGTGGCTAGGCCGCCGGGCAGTGATGACTTTACTGAATTCTTATCTGGAATGGACTATAGTGCATTTTCCTTCCAAATAGCCCCCACTATAATATTTGTAAGATTAGGAACCACAAACACAACAAACATAGCGTCACGCGTCACGTATCTCCCCATACGTTGTGGCAGCTGCGCCCCATTATTCAAACAATACAATAGAATAGTATTCAACTGTTTGCAGTAACTGTAATGTTAAGAGACCGGTGACCGCGTGAATTTCCCATACAAACGTAATACAAAAATTATTTGAATTTGAGAACTAGTTCAAAGCATTTAGACTGTAATCGGATTAATACAGTGTTTACGCAGGTTCCTGGTCGTATACCAAGGTTCTTATTCAAATTACTTAAAAATATTTTTAAATTGGTTGAAGTGGAACCCTGGTATACAGACCAGGAACCTGCGTAAACAGTGTATAAATCCGATTAACAGTCTAAATACGTTAAACTATTTCTCAAATTCAAATCATTTTTGTATTACGTTTGTATGGTAAATTCACGTGGTCACCGGTCTCTTAAGGGTACTCCTTTCCATCAACGTCGTAGTTGACGCCAACTTGTCTACGAACTTCGTCTACCAGCATCGATCAGTTCTAAAATTTAGAACACATAAAAATCAGACCTTCGTCACTATACAGTCCGCAACCCAATTAGCTGCACTGTAAATTAGAACGTAGGCTGGCCCAGTTGATATGGTCAACCTTTCAGAAATATCGTAGACGTAGACAGTTTTTGGGGAGGCATACCTCCAGCAGTGGACGCATAAATGCTGAAGAAGAAGAAGAAGACAGTTGTTGCTGCAACTAAGTTAGGTAAGTACATAAACATCTATGCTAGATTTGGATATAACCTCTAGACGCCTAGCGTGATTTACGAAGTGCCAAATAAATCATGTTCGAAACATATTTTGAGCCCGTGTCCGACTACAGCCGGACGTCTTTTACAAAGCATCAATTCTAATGTTTTTTTTTTCCCGCTAATGCGGTGCTTGACACGTGATTGGTTGCATCCAATCAAATTTGAGCAATTGCGATAGTGTATCCTTGAGTTTCGACAAAAAAAATATTGACCGAGCGAGCGAAGCGTCTCCGTTTCAGGATTGGCCAAAAATGCTTTCATATGTTTGTTTGTTTGTTCTCCTCTACAGGGCGCATTTCTCAACCGATTCGCGTGAAATTTTGTAAGTTGGCCAATTAAACAGATTTTTTTTGTCGAGCCAGTTTTTGGATTTTTTTTTCAAAATTGCGGAGATGGGGTTTTAAAATGTAAAAAATCGCTACAACCCCAACGGCTCGATGGATTCGTAAAGATCATGAGAGTGAAACAGATTATATAATTTTAGTAAAAAGTCAATAGGTTGTATTTTATTATATGCGGCTACTTTCATACTGCATGTACGTAACCAGGTACATTCATAAGTTTGTATGTGTTATTGAAGTTAGCAGTTCAGCTTTCCCACCGACCGACATACTCGCGAGGTCTACAGCTCACAGAGCCACTAGTACCTAGTGGCCGCCATTTCTGCGACACATCCTCTGGAGTTCACAGAAAGCACGTCGGCGACTCCGTTAGTAAAACCTAGTATAAAACTTTTTTTTTTATAAAACAGAATTTTATCGTTAAATTCACTAGTTTTGGCAAATCGGGATATGCCAAAGAGATAACGAATCACAGACTGCAGAAACAGAGGTGGCCACTTGAAATGGCCCACCCCAGGGTGGGCTACCCGGGCTACCCTGTACATACATAGCTGCCCAACAATCTTTTGTAGTGCGGTGACAGGTAGAAACTAATATTTTTTGACAGGATCATTGCATGAGGTTGCGTAGAAGTGACGCCCCCCTGTAAACGTCATCACGCACCATAAGATCGTTGGAAGACTGTACTGTGCATTTATCTGTACTTACCTACGTGGTATGTTTATATACTCTTTGCATCTGTCCTGTCAAACAAATAGGAGGGAAGACATTGGCAGAATTGTCGTCAACGGCATAGTTGCCACATCCAAGAATTGATTGATTATTGAATCACCAGGAAAACCCAATTGTTGTGCATTTAGAAATTAAAATGAGTACCACCTGGAGGATGGCTGGTTTAAAGTGAGTGCCGAGTGTATCAACTTTATTGTTCGATTAGGGTGGAGGGAGAGCCGTCTCCCAACGTGGAAGGCTATGTCCGCCTTTGTATCTGCTTGGTGGTTGGGGTATTTTATTTTACGGCCCTAGGCACTACGTATCATGTCGCTCTAGCTAGGCCTATTCGAAGGCTCAGGGTAGGTAAGTAAAGGTTTCATTCATCTGAGATTGGAAGTCGGATAGAATATGCAGGTATGTCAACTAGGACAAGTCCTAGGCCTAGTTTCCAGGGCCTTAAGGATGATTCAGGTTTGTTAGACCGGAGTGCGCCCGGGCCGGTCTAAAACTAAGGCCAACATCTGCAGTAAGTAAATTATTTTGTTTAAGGCCCGCGGCCACGTGTTACCTACCCTGAATTATCGTTAATTCCTGCCCCGGTGCCATTTGCCTTGAGCTTTCGAGCAGGCGCCAGTTAGTAAACAGCACCATGACATGTTCCCTCCCCCCAGCTACGTGAACTATTCGAACATCGCGGCGCGCACCCTGCGCAAGAGTCTCAAGAGCGAGCTGCGCGCGGCCGCGGCGCGGCGGGACGAGTCCATGATCAAGGTGTACTTCTGGAAGGACGGCGTCATGCTGCGTGAGTATAACCAGCACCTCTAGCATACACCCTCACGGGAGGTCGCGACGCGAGAGAGTGAAGGACTGATACTTTGTCATTGATATTTTGTACTGCAACATAAGATCCCAAAAAATCTGTAAATACCTTTTAAAATATACGGTGACAGAGCCAATAACTTGTATAGCCCTGTCCCGTTCTGGTTCAAAGACACTTTTTAGGTTTCCGTACCCGAAGGGTGCCAAACGGGACCCTATTACTAAGCCTCCGCTGTCCGTCCGTCGGTCTGTCCGTCTGAGGACCCTTCAGCACGAACCGTAATAGCCAAAGTGGAAATTTTCACAGAATGTGTATATCTGACATCTGTTGCCGCTCCACCAAAAAATACTGAAATACGCAAAAAATTTAAAAAAATAAGGTGTCCCCGTACAAGAAAAGTATTTTTTTTTTTTACTTTTTTGCTACGATTGGTGCAGAACCCTCCGTGTGAGAGTCCGACTCGCACTTAGCCGATTTTTTATTTAAAGTTTATTTTACGAGTGTATGAGCAGCCATAGGGTAAATAATTGAAACAAAAAGTAAACTTTAGAAAAAACCGACTTCCACAAACCCTATTTGATTAGATTGAGTTTAATACAAACTGTAACCCCCCTTGGGGAATTAATTTTGTCAAATCCCATATCAGTGCTACCCCACGCGACTAAGGAACCCCTGTACAAAGTTTCATGGCTCTAGGTCCACCGGTTTAGGCTATGCGTTGCCTGCCCGTCAGCCACGCATTGTATTTGTACCTAGTATTGAGCAGATCTGGTGGCCATATGTGGTCTTCATCAGCAGTTCTGCATCACAATATTATGCTTACCATGTGCATTTGCACGAGTTATTATGAAAAACACAAAAATCACTATAGGCCTGCCTATAATATTTGAAGAGTTCCCTCGATTTCTCCAGGATCCCATCATCAGATCCTGACTTGGTGTCAATGAGACCAATGGGAAGGTAAACCCTTTCAAACAAAAAAATAATTTTCCAAATCGGTCCACCCGTTAGGCGCTATCGGGGAACATACATAAAAAAAAACAAACATCCGGACGAATTGTAAACCTCCTCCTTTGGGAAGTCGGTTAAAAAATACATGAATAGTATTGATAAGCTCGCCTTTGTACACGATTTTTCCGCAAAAAAATAATAATTTTGTAGGGAGCGCCCCCTAAATATTAATTTAATTATTTATTTTTATGTAAATAATATACTCAATATATTGTAAACATTTTAAGCGTCTACCTGCTACTATTATCAATATCGAGCAAAAATGAGCAAAACAATCACGTTTGTTGTATGGGAGCCCCCTTAATATTAAATTTCTTTTGATTTTTAGTATTTGTTATAGCGGCAACAGAAATACATCATCTGTGAAAATTTCAACTGTCTAGCTACCACGGTTCATCAGATACAGCCTGGTGACAGACAGACGGACGGACGGACGGACGGACAGCGAAATCTCAGTAATAGGGTCCCGTTTGGCACCCTTCGGATACGGAACCCTAAAATCGATGTGTGTGTTGTTTGTATATTTTATGCATGTAATGTTTGTATAGTTTAGGCAAAATAATACTGTAATTACACATGCATATAATATACAAACAACACACATAGTTTTTTATTCAGTTTTTTCCTTCTCCTGTAGAGTTCACTTTTTTTACTTATGTACTGTATGTATGTAGTCTGCCGACCCTTTAATTATTCTTTTTTTCAGCTTACGGTGAAAAGCCCCCAGCGTTGGAGAAGACATAAATAACTACACATGTATAAAACTAATTAAAAGGAGTACGAATTTTATATAATGAGTTAATGACCCTTATTTTTTTGAGTACCTTACCTTCACTAATTTAGTTTCATGTTTCATCATAAATTACTCACGTCGTCATCTGCGTGGACTATAAGAATTACTCACTGGGGCACGCGTCGTCATCTGCGTGGACTATAAGAATTACTCACTGGGGCACGCGTCGTCATCTGCGTGGACTATAAGAATTACTCACTGGGGCACGCGTCGTCATCTGCGTGGACTATAAGAATTTACTTGGAATATCTTCCGTCTACCTATACCATACTAACTCTAGCTCATTAACATCTTATAGGATCATCTAACTAAACTCATAACATCAGTAATGATCACGAATAATAAATTGTTGTTAATGAATCAAAATAAGTGTATTATAAAATTCTAATAAAACTAAATATAGGTACATAATTTAGCATGATTTTATAAACACACGCACACTTATGGCTTGTCTTATTAAGTTAAATGGTGTCTCTAATTTCACACACACCATTTATGATTTAAATCTGTTCCATACGGGAACTTCTTGAAACAATCCCTTATTCTATCTAACAAATTCCGTTACACGGTTTATGTGTGTATTCCAAATTTCAAATACATGGATTTTGTAAAGCCATAAAGAGATATTTGCACAGCTTAAAAGCACTTAAAAATACACCTTCGTAAACGACAGAAGGAATTCATAAGATAGAATAATTGTATACATGATGATTGTGATGGATGATATACTGTTTGATAAAAAATCTATGTAGGTCATAGCTGGATTACGAATCATTAGGGACGTATATGTAATGCACCTTTAATAAATTAATTAAAAATATTATTTGTATGTTTAAACTAACTAAAAACAAACAAAAAATCAATGAGATAATAGGATACTTTCCGAGCAGGTTTTTTCCTAGGTGGCACTGAAGATCATTACTTTATCTCGCGTGTAATTTATGGACATAGACATAGACAATGTCAGAATAATGGAATAATAATAATAATGTCAAGATCATACTCATGTATGTTATAGTAAAGTTAATGCAATTGTCATTATTATATTATTAAATTAACTAATGTCATAATATTGAAATAAATGTCAAACACATACTCATTGTATGTTAAATTATAATTAATTCTTATATTAGTCACAGTCCCATAAATTCATCGTAGCTGTATGAGATTTTTATGGGAAAGACACATCTTCAGGGTGCCTTCAGCGTCACCGGAATCCAATAATAATAAAAATATGCTCAGTAAGTCCCATTCGATAAAAAATCTACTTAAAATTACACCATTACGATTGCATTGCTTATTTTACAGAGGCACGATTAGGAAATCAATTTTGGTAGTTATTTTGTAATTTGTTGCCATACACTAATTTCACAGTCATGATTATTACAGTAAAAAATTACCACCATCTGATACCATTAAATACTCAATAAGATGCAAATTGTAGCATATTTATCAGAACATAGTACTATTCTGTTATGGAGAGTTTTACATTTGTAACTGATTCTTTAGAGCGGTTAAAAAATATCCTTTTCACTTCTCATGCTCGTAAAGTTCGTCTTTATGTCGGGTATAGCCAGCATAAAATCAAATTTTATGTTCTAGAGCATAAAGTAAAATCTTCGTCTAAATCTCAGACTCTGACAAAGGTCGTCAGGTAAACAGCCACATACACCTATGCTAAGTGCCACTGCCGGCGGCCAGAGCCGGCTGCGTAGGCACGTCCAAAAAAAAAAGTTTGATGGCGGGAAGTCCTTATTTTTTCTCGGTAATTTCAATTTGCAATTATTTCATAATTTACTTTTTTTGCAATATTTCTGTTTAATTTCCTCACAATCGAAGTGAAAAGCAGAGTGTATAACTCGTACATAAAACCCGTTTTACCCTCGACATGACTGTACATACGTCTCGGGTAAAATGGTGCGTTTTATGCCCTTGTTGTACAATCTACTATTGTTGAATTATGTTGACACAATGAAAACGAAAGTGATTTCTATATGCTAACAAGTTCATTGACAAACTTATGATTGAATAACAAGTGGCCTCTACCTCTCTCCATCATTGGAGGCATAAAGACATTTTACCTTATAAGTATGCAGACTGTAGTGTCCCGGTTATGCACTTTAGAAACACCCTAAACTATATTTAGGATGGATAAGCGGAATAGCCTCTCACACTCAACTCCACCGCTCAGTACTACTGGGGATGTATACTTAATTCATCTAGGTGCATAAAACACCTGGGTAAATTAAGTTTACTGTTAGTAAACTTAATTCACCTTGTTCACCTGAGGAAAGCATGAGTTAAGTTTTCTAAAATATAACATAATATACTCAGCCCCCGTAGACAAGATGCAAAACGCTATTATCGTTCGCATGAAACGCTAAGAATATGATGCTATTTGACGTGTGGTCACGCTAGGCTAGCGTCACCAAATGTCAAATCGTGTACATTTTGAGTTTTAGTTGCGTTTCGTTTTCGTAGCG
Source organism: Argyresthia albistria (assembly GCA_963457715.1). Lineage (NCBI taxonomy): Eukaryota > Metazoa > Arthropoda > Insecta > Lepidoptera > Argyresthiidae > Argyresthia > Argyresthia albistria. Next base: position 30,584 of record CAUOQF010000263.1, on the reverse strand, counting down.
TTATTAACTTTGTCTAGGCCTACCTAGCACTAGCCTAGCACCTTGGTGAATTAACCCAAGTGAATTAAGGATACCCACCCGTACTGCGGGAGCGTTCAATTAAAAAAAGAGTCTGGCAATGGCGCTTACTATTTGCATCTCGCTTAGATTTTATAGAATCGTCTTTAATTGAACAAGTAGTACTGTCTGCAACACAATTAGCTGGGCCGGCCTATATACATTTTTTTATGGAGGCCGGCCAAGCTAAATGCGTTGCAGGCCATACATAGGTAAGGTACCTATCCTAATCCCTGTATTCCCACCATCTGTGAAGCAACCGTGCCTAAACTTGTTAATCTGTAACTTGAATCCCATACAAAGACGTGTAAGATTTCTCTAATCACTCAGGTGACGAAATTCCACTTTAGCTATAAGCAAACAAAGCTACTCGAAACTGGTTGGTAACTGGTATCTAAGTAAACGAGTCACAAACAACTCTCTCTTCCTATTGGTTAAATTGTTTTATCTACTCTCATGTCATAAAGTTCGAATTACAAACTTGAAATCGAATTCATAATGAGGTACTTTATAAACGCAATACAGTAATCATTTTTTTTTAATAATAACACTACTTCTCGAACAAAACTAATGTTATTATAAAACTTTTTTCCATAACTATACAGTTCTACTTTTTTGGGAAAGGCAAGGGTTCTGAAACCGTACAGCCAAGGTGTTTGATAGTCTGTATCGTTGGAAAGTTTTTTTTTATACTATAGTTGACAACCAAACAGTCAGTGTTTGATAGGTACTTGGAGGCAGGAAGATTTAAACAAAGAGGTCCATTGATCTGAGGTTCGATTCTCTGACCCATGCTCCGCGCATGCGCTGTGATATTTTGGCGGCAACAAAACGACAAGCGCGCGCTTCAACGTGACGTTGTGTCTAAGCACTGACTGATTTATGTGGAAATATTGTTGTGCTTTAACTTTGATTTTTGTAGTAGAGACACATAAGCATGAGAGTAGAAAAAGTAGTGTATGAAACTGCACATAACTAGGTATTAAAACTCTCGTGGGATACTATTCAAATCCTCGCCTACGGCTCGGTTTTTAAACACCCACTCGTGTTTTAGTACCCCTCATTATGCAACAGTTTCATAAACTACTATTATTTACGTCGTCGCTCGGAAGTGACCAGTTACAAACCGACTTCCAGTGGCGCCGTGTACAAATGAGCGTATCCTCTATTCATCTGTGTGATCGAATACCACATAAAAGTGGAACAAACACACAATCACCATCTTGGAATCTTTTGTAACTACCTATACGTAAACATCAGGGAACAAATGAGCGGGGTTTTCTCTCCTAAGCGAGTTCGGCCGTGACGGCCTCCGCCCGGGTGTTGATCACGTTCTGCTCCTCTTCGGACTGTTCCTCCGGCCGCCCGCGCTCCGGCCTGCCCGGCCAGCAGCCGGAGAAGATGCCGTTGTACACGCACGTGCCGACGATCAGGACTGCGAAGCCAATGAGGTGCTGCCAGTAGAACTCCTGCCACCGCAGCCCGAGGGAGAACATCCAGATCACGAAGGTCCTACGAGACGCACAGTTATGCATGATTGCTACTGCCGGCAATATTGCCATATAAAGCATGGGGGCAATATTTCCGGCAATATTGCGCAACACTTTATATTCCCACAAAAATGGCAATATTTCCGGCAACGGCATAGTAGTTATTGCTGTTATTGTTATCTTTACATCGCTCGGGCTTTATGTCGCTCCGGCCCGCTTTGAACCTAAGGTCGCGACGACCTAAATCGTTATGGTCTAATGAATTTTTAAGTGTTGTTTTAATGATATTTAATATAAGGAGTGGTACAGTGCATAGAATGAAATGTATAACAGATTACACACAGGTAAATTAATAGGGAATTTTAGGTAGAGTGCGTCTAGGATTTGAAGCACTTATGCAGTTCGCCATTGCGAGCTACCCTCCGGTCACGTGCTCCTACTGCTATGACTTTGTCCTACCGTCGGACGACGTGTACTTGTCGGACTAACGGGAAAACTAAACTAACTACCGATCGATCCGACAACATATACGTTTTTGTCCCGTTAATCGGACGACAAGGATTTGTAATTCCTGTCCGTCCTCCTACGGTCACGTAGTCCTTCTGACTTTGTCCTACAATTTTTCCCGTTAGTCCGATTTGGACCAGTTTGACGATCGGACCACCACCGATCGGACCACGCGTTCTAGACCCTGACAGCCCCATAGCTCAACTCGTTTGAGCAACTAGTACACAGGCGCCACTATCTAACATACACTCCAACTAAGACACAGAAGAGATAATAGTACTCCGTACAGAACAGCCACTCCCTTCCCCGCGCTGATTCAGATACCGCACCCCACCCCTGGCGTCAAAGGATTGGTTAAAGGATCAATAGACAGGGCTGAACGCCGGACGAGTGACGACGCGTATACTTTAATATCGCTGCATTTGCCGCGCCACCAGCCCTAGCAAAGTTTACGCACACATTTGCACATATACAAACATCATTTGGTTATGTAGTAGTAATAGGTGATTATTTTACGAGCGTTCTATGGAGTGTCCGAGGTGTGACTAAGAGCCGAAGTGAGGTTTCCATCGGCGTCAGTCGGCGTCGCTTCGGCTGTCTTCTGTAGATACAGTGGTTCTGTACATGGTTCTATTCACAACATATTCTGCCAGTAGCTCACCCAGAGACTATATATATCCAATTGACTGCGCCTGCGGGGGAATGCGGCTCGCCAAACATTTGTTGTATTCAACAAACGCTCGCATACGCAACCTATGTACGAAGACGGGCCGCCAGACAGTTTCACAGCTCTCTCACCTCGTCCCCCGCCGCCCGTTAATTGTTGAGTTGTGTTTCAAACGTATCTATGTATCAAATGTATCTATGCGCTCTCCACTGGATAAGTTCTCCCTGAGCTCACCTGACCGAGTCGAGCACCATGCGGGTGGTGGCAGACATCTCCTTAGTAATGCTGATGCCAGCGAAGTTGAAGAATGCTATCGACACGATCGTTCCCAGGAGCGCGAGTAAAAGCAGCGAGTTATTACCTGCCGATAGACAATAGTAGGAAATAAATGGGGTGGTAAGTTCGAAACTCGCCAACAGCTCGACTGATTTGGATAAACTTTTTAAATCGATTGGGTTTATAAGGTTCTTAAACAGGTTCTTATGGAGAAAATCATTTCGAACGCAAAGGAAGCATCCAGAAAATCTAAAACAATTTGGTTCTGTTGATGTGTCTGGCTGAGGATAGATGGCGTTGGTAAGTTTTGAGAGAACCTACGACACATTATTTGAGCAGCTGGCTGCCATACCCATATTCAAAGGATTACTCAGTGATCGATGTTCAGGGTTCGTTGACTCTGTGAGTACGGCGGCGGCGGCGTGAGGTATGCCTTCAATCCCATGACTCGCTTGGCAGGTTCTCAGGGCAGGTTATTCAAGCCTCAGATAACTTTCATGTGTCAGATTTGTAAGCGAAATGTCAGAACGATATTTTGGAGTGCGGTGACAGGTAGAAACTCTAGAAACTAAACGCCTTTTGATAGGTTCATAGCATTAGGTTGCGTAGAACTGGCGCCCCCCTGAAAATATCACTCACACGCCAAAAGATCGTTGGACAGTCAAAGTCAAAAGTCTTTATTTGTAACATAATGATCCTTAATGTTTAGAATAACGTATCTCTATGTTTGGCACAGTGGCATACAAATGTTCAAAATTTAGAAGTACTTGAGTGTTGTGTCATCTAGATATTCTCTTATGGAGTAGTAGTAGTATTTTATTCAATGAGACTGGTTTACAGGTTACATCGAAAAAAATAAATCTGTTGATTCTTAACCGGTTGAATGTTCGCGTTTCCGAGAGCAAAAGATTAGCAGATGTCGCGCCTAGGACACTCAACGGTATGCGTGTGCGTGGGGAACAGGCACACTAACACAAACTAGGCTACTTAATTGTTTTACGAACTATCCTGTGTTTTTAATGTACCTAAATATTAGGCTTGTGGCCAAGGCAATCCAATAAATCTAGGAACAAGTCTTAAGTTGAAGCATTATGTACAAAATGGCTTCTTGACATTCTCAGAATTGTATATTTCCAGCAGATATATTTTATAAAGTCAATTTTATGCAAAAAAAGACAAAATTTGATGGCACTTTTACATGACGGTTAGGTTAGGTGTTAGGTCTTAACTGTATGAACCACCCGAAGCCGAGCGAAGCGGAGCGGAGCGAGGTGACCCCATGTAGTTTCACAAAACCGAATTGGTTGCATATTACCCTACCTAAGTTGAAATGCGTCTTGTTGCCTAGGAACGTTTAGACAACTCGTTAAACGTTTCGTTCACTCACTTATCTGACGGAACTTTAGCGACTTAATTAAATGTCGATCCTTAATTAACGGTCTAGGGTGCTAGTTAAGTGCCTGATTTTGTTTGTCGTCGTGCTTGACAAGCATGTCTGAACGACTTCGGGGGTGCTTGATCGTTATTGCAGTTGCTTGAAGTTTGACCAACATGTTTGTCAAGCATGCTTGGCAACTTGCTTGATCATTTTGCTTGATCGTTATCGCGGTTGCTTGATGAAAACGTGAAGTTTGACCAACAGCTTGTCAAGCATGCTCGAACGTTTACGGGGCCCCATAGATAAGAAACTATACTGATGGCCTGCGCGTCGCCCTTTACAAGAGGAGTTGTCACCTGCGGGTGCACTCACCGATCTGCACAAGCCCGTCGAGCGCGTCCTCCATCGTGTGTCGCGGGTTGTGTCCGAAGCCGGCCGGCGCGGGCGTCCAGTAGAACACCACCATCAGGAGGGATAGCACCGTGAACCCGAACACCCCCTCCCACCCCACCGCCTGCAGGGGGGGGATGTTCCGACCTGGGGGGGGCGCGGAATTTATTTATTATTGTCTTAAAGGTGAGCCTAAACGGGCCATTTTCACTGCAATATGTGGCTGGCAACTATTGGTGTCTTTTTCTAACATGTGAGTATGAGAGGCACCAATAGTTGCCGGCTGTTGCCGGCTACATATTGCAGCAAAACCTGGCTCGTTTAGGAGCACCATGAAAGTATAGGTTAAGAAAATCCTTGCTTACTTTTGGGACAGAAGGTTATGAAAGTGAGCCCTTTGTGCATCTGCTACCCCGTATGGGAAAAAGCGTGACGCTATGTAAGTCATAGGGATGATGTCTCGCAGCTGTTTGGGTCTAGTTAAGATATAATAAATAAATACTAGAGGCGAGCATTTCTCTATCAAGAGATGTTTATTTATTGATTCTTCCAGCAAACCATAGATATGTGGTTGTGTGAAGATATGGGTGTACAACTATAAATTGAAATGCGCCATATAATATTAGGATCTCAGTATAATTGAGTAACAATAGGAGTTATAGAGTTTTGCTGTCAACCCGGTCTACGAGGCCTCGCTGACAGGAAATTGCATTATAAGCGATAAGCGCCGTAATGACGCCATACGATTCAGTTTTCTCTCGACAGGGTTATACCTATACCTTGACTTGATTAGTCTATGCCTATACACGTTTACGTAAAGCAATAAATGTTCCGAGGATTGTAGTCAACGTTGTCACAGAAGAGATAATTGACGTTGTGTAAAGATAAACACGATACGCAGCGTAAGTTCGTGGGAAGATTGTTCTCACCTGCCACGTATTTCTCCTCGTAGACCATCTGGCAGGCCGAGATGACCTGTGCGATGATGATCAGCATGTCCCCAGTGATGAGGCTGTTCCTGCCCTTTGACTCTCCGCTCTGGTACAGCGCGTCCGTTACTCCCACGATCAAGAGCCCGAGAATCACGTTTACTGAAATGGGACAATGTGTCTTTAGGAACCCTTATAGGATCGCTTCGTTGATTCGTTGTCCGTCTGTCTGTCCGTGTGTGCATCCGTCTGTTTGTCAAGACTTTTTATTTTGAACGCTGTAAGAAGGTATCTAGCTGATATTTATATCAATTACTTAGGTCTGTGATCTCGAGGAGCTGTGAAAAAAACGCAATCAAAAGATACGACCGTTTTAATGCGGTGAAAAATACGGTAGAATTTGTGAAACACAAATTAAACAGATTCCAAAATATTCTTTAACTTTAATGTAGGTAGGTACAGTCGAGTTCATTAATACATTTATGAGCAATGCCACAGATTAATAAAGAGTTAATGCCAAGACATCAAATATAAATGTACATGGAAGGGTACATAAATATCTGAGCAGATTCAGATAATTGTTTTATTGATGAATCTGCTCAGATATGTACATAAATATTCCAAGTACATTTATATTTGATGCCTTGGCATTGCTCATATATACAGGGTGAAATTAAATTAGCTGACCATATTTTGAGGAATGATAGTACCCATCATTGTGAACAAGTTTCCCCATGAAACATATGGTCGCAAATGAAAAACATTTTTCGTCCCCCAGTACATTGCCCCGATCAGCTGATTTCAAGTTACTATGGGAGACCCAAATTTTTTTTTCGTTTGCGACCATATCTTTTATAGGGAAAGTTGTTCACAATGATTGGTACTATCATACCCCGAAATATGGTCAGCTAATTAAATGTCACCCTGTATACCTATATTGATGCACTCGACTGTCTATGAACGGTAAGAGACATTGTTGTTTGGAAAACAACTGACATAATGTTTTGGTTTTATCTTCTGGCGGACCAAGCACGTCGTGTCGTCGAGAATGTTTATGGAAGTATGTGTCTTGTTAGGACTTGATATTGTCACAACAGTATCAACATCATACATGTATTAAATTAAATAACAAGTCTTGACTAACTGAGTCATCAACTCAAGGCCCAAACGGCAAATGCTAGGCTGAATATGTAGGGGCCTGAGTGGATCAACAGGACCTCTAAAGGTTGATCTTAAACAGAGACTATAAATCCAATTGACTGCGCCTGCGGGGGAATGCGGCTCGCCAAACATTAGTTGTATTCAACTAGTGCAACCTATGTACGATGACGGGCGGCCAGACAGTTTCGCAGCGGCTGACCAATCACAGCTCTCTTACCTCGTGCCCCGCCGCCCGTAAATTGGTGAGTTGTGTTTCAAAGGAAAATGTATCTATGCGCTCTCCACTGGATAAGTGCTCCCTGATCTTATATAAAAGGCAACAACGGGCCATAACAGCTGGCGGCATCAAACTTTTCAAAAGAAATCTGGGACAGTTTTAAATTGTTTATAGATTTAGTAAAACATTTGTCTATGGTAAAACCATCTTTAATACGAAGGCCTCTGTGACGCAGCGGTTGCACGTCTGCCTACCATGTGAGAGGACCCGGGTTCGAATCCCGGCTGGGGACAAAAAAAGAAACCCCAGGTCTTGGATGTTTACCTACATGTTTGTGATGTCGCTGTTTCTGGTTCCCACGACACAGGGTATCCTACTGTGGGGCCAGAAACAATGTATGTGCCTGTATGTAAACGTTTATGTTATGTTATGTTTATGTTAATAATCTGTGATAAGACCGGAAAAGTAGCGTAATGAGAACTTACGATTCTGTTAAACGAGTGAGTCGTATGTAGATTCCTCGTTTTGTTATAAGCATCAGATATTTTATCAAATAAGTAATTGAAAATTTTGCTTTTAAAACCACACTAACATCACAAGCAAGTCACAGCTAGGTATAGCTGCATCATGATAACATATGTTATTGATAAAAATGATGTATCATTGTATATTCTATATTAAACAAAGTAGGTACGTCAGAATCGTAAATACAAGATTTCGTAGGATTTAAATCATACTTGACATGGGTTTTGGTAAGAACAATGAATTTCCATCATGTCATTGATTACGTATATTTTACACTTACATGTCGGTTATTTAACATAATATTGGGTTTTAATCTAAGATTGTTTTTTTTTATTATCATCCAGATTAGGTGGACATTATAGTAATGTAATGTAGATGTAGGTACTATATCTAATACGAATAATTCGTAAATACAAAATTATTGTTGTCTTGACGTCGCTCTGACTATACTTTGGAATACGTATACCTACATATTTAACTTATTGCCGATGCTATACAGACTTAAGCTAATTTGCCAGTAGAAGATAAGGTGAAGGAGAATTATTATGTTATTGAACTCGTCTCATCTGTCTGAGAGCTATCTCATAGGTGTGAAAATGACAGGACCCAGAATTCTCACGCTCTATCGAGTTCATCTCCTTAGTCGAAATATCTGCTTCCTCTACCGCATATCTCCGTCGTCAACGATCTCAATACTTACTTGCATATTTACTGCGACCAAAAACGGGACGACATATCCCGGTTGGTCGTAAGGCGGGTCGTGAGAATATCTTTTTTTTAAGTTTGCGATGCAGATATTCAGGATTTCGAGTAGTCACTTCGACCATGGAGATGATAACTCTAGCGGGAGAATGCCCCCATGTTTAGACAAACATATAAACACACAAACTTTCACATTTGTAATTGACCGAGCGAGCGAAGCGAGCGAAGCGTCTCCGTTTCAGGTTTGGGCAAAAATGCTTTCGTATGTCCGGTTGTTCTCCTCTACAGGTCGCATTTATGAACCGATTCTCGTGAAATTTTGTGAGCAGGTTGGAAAAATAAATAGAATTTTTTACTCGAGCCAGTTTTTAGATTTTTTTCAAAATGGATATGGGGTTTTAAAATGTAAAAAAATCGCTACAACCCAAACGGCTCGATGGATATTAACAAATGAGGTGTCGTTGGATTCGTAAAGACCATGAGAGTGAAACAGATTATATAATTTTAGTAAAAAGTCAATATGGTTGTATTAAAGATCGCGAAATGTAGTTTACAAAGTTATTGGTGCGGCTACTTTCATACTGCATGTACGTAACCAGGTACATTCATAAGTTTGTATGTGTTATTGAAAGAAAATTATTTGGGTTATTTTTTTATGTGTGTTAGCAGTTCAGCTTTCCCACCGACATACTCGCGAGGTCTACAGCTCACAGAGCCACTAGTAATAGTGGGATGATAGAGCTTGTTTAAACTGAAATGACGCGCCCCGCTCCTTCATTCGCGATATGCTGGCGTGTGTAATGCGTAGTGGGGAGCGTGATTTCAGTTTAGACAAGCTCTACCTGCTTGACTTGACTATTGCCGCTTTCACACGAGAACAGAACAGTAGGAACAGAGCTATGCGTCAATCTACAGTCCTCACAAAATAAAAGGCCCGTTTTGACAGTTCACGGCCATGAAGTTTTAACCCCTAACGCGTAGGTAATTTGTAAAACGGGCCTTTTATTTTGTGAAGACTGTAGATTGACGCATAGCTTGTCCTTACTGTTGGCCACTGTGCTGCCCTCGTGTGTAAGCGGAATAAGTGTAGCGTGGGAACTCACAAATGCCGATCCACTCGCGAGGAATGATCTTCTTGTCCAGGAAGGTCATGGAGAGCACCGCCACGAAGATGATGATGGAGCCGCGGAACATCTGGAAGCTGCTGGCGTACGTCATCGTCAGCCCAATGTACATGATCGATGTGCCCACCTGAACATAACATAACATAGTGTGGAGACGTGGACGCGAGTACACCTGACGTATACACATTAGGAACAATTGTATGTTTTATTTGTTGTTATTTTATTAATCTGTAATTTTGTATACGGCTACGGCCCGAATAAAGACCAATTTATTTATCTATTTTATTTAGTGTCACGTGGTCACGCCTTTTCCTTTACGGGGTGGCAGAGGGACAATGGGCCCAAAATGGAGTGTTGAATAACAGGCTAAAAGAGGGCCCATTGGCCAATTTTGTGCCAGAGATTCAATACTCAATATAAGGTTTACGAATTTTGTAATATCTTGGGTGGACAGTACAAAAACGAGGTGAACAATTGAACTCACTAACTATACTATGGTAGCTCATCAAATCTTTCAATCAGTTTGTTGATAGTTATTCCTATGCGTATAGTGCTTTGATTTCACGTAAGTAATAAGTGCGAGTGTAAAACCATGAATCATCAATTCGCACCTAATAATAATAATAAAGTCATCTCAATACTCACGTAATATTATATGCATGGAATAACAATAATAATCTACTACAGACACGAGAGAGATATAGGGCGTACCTATATGTAGTGTTTGTATGAAACTTAAAACGCCAACGAAGCGATAAGGCGAGCTTACTCATCACACTTACCTATCCTGCACAAAAACAGACTACATATAATAGTACATTGTTGTATGATTGGAAAGTGAGCAATAGATGGATGAGCGAGAGTTTGACTAGAACTGTCTGTTTCTTTAGTTGTTTTGACCCAGTAAATTGTTGATATTTTCATCTATTGAGATAGCTTTAGTAAAACCATAAAATGCTGATCTACCGGTATTGATGTCGGCGGCCGATCAGAATTAGGCACATCGTGATGCCCAAGCACATCATGATGTGCCCAATTCTGATCGGCCGCCGACATCAATACCGGTAGATCAGCATTTGGACGTGAAATATCATGAAACGATGAAATCTCTTAAGGCAAACACTGCGGTAGCTTAGGTGAAGACTAAAGGGGGCGAGCGCAGCGAAGCCCCCCAATATTTATCGTGTTCGTTTGTATGTATAACATAAAAAACATCACATGTGCAGAATAATAATGTTTTTAAAAAGACACGTTTTCGTTAAAATCCGCCATATCATGAATTACATCATGATGTGCCCAATTCTACGATCGGCCGCCGACATTGATATCATAAATGATTAAATTATTCCTAATTTACTACCAAATTCACTTACCAAGTCGAACATAGCAGCAGGCATTAGTATCCAGGGACTGAAGCCCTGGTTTCCCTGCGTGAGGGCATGCCCACCCGAGTTCCTCCCCGACCACACCAGGATCTTGAATGTGATGAGGCAGAGAATCTCACCCACAAACATTGCTGATGCCTGAATTATAAAAATGCTTAGTTATCATCTCTATAGGTGAAATAGTTACAAAAGTTTGTTTTATTATGTGTATTTACATATAATGAAATAATTGATCGGCCTTACTATGAATCTACATTTTTGTTTAATTTTATGTATGGCTGTGGATTTTTGTTCAATAAATTAAATAAATAATAATGGAAACAAAAAGTAAACTTTAGAAAAAAACTGACTTCCACAAACCTTATTTGATTAGATTGAGTGTCTTCACAAAATAAAAGGTGGGCCAAACTAAATTCAACCTTATTACGTTAGTGACACGGACGCCGTCACCGGGTCTTTTATTTTGTGAAGAGTAAAAACTGTAACCCCTCATTCCCCCCCCTTGGGAACTTAATTTAGTCAAATCCCATCTCAGTGCTACCCCACGCTACTAAGGAACCTCTGTACAAAGTTTCATGGCTCTAGGTCCACCGATTTAGGCTATGCGTTGCCTGCCTGTCAGCCGCGCATTGTATTTGTGCCTAGTATTGAGCAGTTCTGGTGGCCATATGTGGTCTTCATCAGCAGTTCCGCATCACAATAATATGCTTACCGTGAGTAAATGCACGAGTTATTACTGAAAACACAAAAAAGTAAACAAAAAGCACTATAGGTCTGCCTATAATATTTGAGAATTCCCTCGATTTCTCCAGGATCCCATCATCAGATCCTGACCTGGTGTCAATGGGACCAATGGGAGGGTAAACCCTTTCAAACAAATAAAATAATTTTCCAAATCGGTCCACCCGCCTAGGCGCAATCGGGGCACATACATAACAAAAATAAAAATAAAACATCTGGACGAATTGTAAACCTCCTCCTTTGGGAAGTCGGTTAAAAATAGAGGACCGATTCACATAGGTAATGAAAGGTGCAAATATAATTGTTATGTAAAAATACTTGTTATGTAAAAAAATCTAAGCAAAAGAGCAAGTAAACCAAACAACTACCTACTTGTAAAAAAGGATGGTCAAAGTCCTTGACTTCGTCAGCTGAGTTCTCCGACTTGAGCTTATCAGCCCACTTGGTACTGAGGGTGTTGATGGAGCCGGTGACCACCATCATCAGAGCCAGGAACAGCTGGTAGTTTGTCCACGCCATGTCTGTGTATAAAAACATAAATAAGTCTTCAATTTGACCTGTGGTATTTCTAGATAAAGCGGACGTCTAAGCCAAAATTAAAAATTTTAGCGTTTCATTTTTTAAATTTATTTTTAGGGCTCAAAACACGTCTATGCCAACTATTGCCAATTTCCAGCAAGTGACCAAAGTATTTTTTTAAGCCTCAATTACAAACATTGTCCCATTCAAACGGTTTTCTTTAAACCTAGACACTCCTCAAATGAAATAAAAATGATTCAACAAACTTGTCTTAGCAATACCATATTAAATTATGAGAAAACTTAATATATTTTGAATTATCAGCAAATTAACATAGTGATTTTTTAGTGAAAGCTCTATCATGTAGACAAGACCTGCTACAAAAAAATCAGGGTATATTTAGAATCAGCGACACCAAATTAGTAAACATCAAGTTATAAAAGTCATTCATCAATTTTGTTGTGCAGTGATAAAGGCTAATATTACTAACATTTTTTAATTCTTTTTGTATGTTTAGTTAGGTCTAAGTTAACCTTACCTACGTAGTACATTTATTGTAGCAGGTAGGATTCTATGAAGTTTACGATGAAATCAAATCCTTTGTCATTCTGTGACTAGAGTTTGTGTGAATAACATTTTTAGGCATCGGAGTAGGATGGTTGAAGGTAAGCATAGATAAAACTCAAAATTCATCGTCATTTTAGGCGGGTGATACATAGTGGTAAGATACATTACATTAGTTAAAACTCTCTACGAACACTTACTTATAAAAAATCACCGAACAGCAAACCAAACAAATGAACACTTACGATACGAGCGGAGTCGACTCATCAATCAAAATCAAACACTTGCTCGAAGTTTGTTTTGAGATGTGTGACGTGCGTGACGGCGGACCAGTGTTGCCAACCCTGTAATCTGGCGGATGGAAGAATTCTTCTAAAAATACGGTAGATTCTCCTGAATTACGGTGTATTAGACATAGATGGGCAATCACCCGGAATTATTCCACTTTTCCGAATAATTCCGATATCCTTCCAGAATTATTCCAAATCCTTCCATTTTGATGGAAAAATATGTGTAGATATGGAAAAATTAAGATGTTTTACAAAGATATTGAATTGAAACCTGCACAAATCGATGTAGGACTATTAGACCAAAAACTTATATCATGAGGATTTTTTTCCTTAAACGTCACATAAGCGAGATATTTGATATTTTAGATTGCCAAAAGCTTTTTTTGCAAAATCATGAAATCTTAAGACTTGGTGATAATTTTACTTAACATTGTTGACAGATGTCACTTTGTTGACAGGGGTCACTACTTTTGAACAGTGTTGCCATTTTTTACTGGGGTCACTCTAACATCTCGCTTATGTGACACTTTAGGTCGATTTTCATCATGACATGAATTGTTGGTCTAATAGTCTTCTATCGACCTGTGTAAGTTTAAATTTGATATATTTGTAAAACACCTTTATTTTAGACTATTTACACATATTTTCCCATCAAACTTGTGTAAATATGGGAAAATTAAGGTGATTTTAAAAGATATCGAAATGAAACCTGCACAGGTCGATAGAAGACTATTATACCAACAAATCATGTCATAAGAAAATCTGTCCTAAAGTGTCACATTAGCAAGATATTTGAGTGAATGATTTTGCAAAAATAAACCTTTGGCACTCTATGAATGATGTCAAATACCTCGCTTATGTGACGCTTTAGGAAAAAAATCCTCATGACATAAAATGTTGGTATAGTAGTCTTCTATCGACGTGTGCAGGTTTTAATTCGATATCTTTTCAAAACACCTTAATATTTCCACTTATTTTCCCACCAAAATGGAAGGATTCGGAATAATTCCAGAATAATTCCAACTTTTCGAATTTTTCCAAACTGGGTGATTCGGAAAAATTCCCAGCGCCCATCTATGGTATTAGATATTCGAAATTCGGTAAAATTACCTTGACTATTTAGTAGTGCAGAGCCACCACGATAACAAGGGAACGGCCAAGGCGGATCTACTGAAGTGTCAAGCGATTATGAAAATGTTGCTTTGGATTAGTTAAAAAAACTCATATTTTATTCCGAATCAGAGATTACATAGTTTCAATATTTTTATATATATATCGATGTTTTCTATGAGCAAAATTGGCTAAAAAACAAGACGCGTTGTGACTGGTGGTATTGAAAAGCCCAACAACCAATCACATTAATTTGCCAGGAGTGCACACAGAGAACTAAAGGATTTCCTTCCTGTGCATTCACTTCCGGTTTTGACAAAACGACTGCGTTCAGAATATTAAAAAAGTAAATTCGAATGATGGAATGGTAATAAATAAATAAAAAAAAAACTTTTATTTTATGACTTTATATGTATGCATTTTTAATTGTATTTCTGTTTGTATGCCTAATGGCTGGACGTAAGCACATATGTAAAATTAAGAACTAATCTAAAACTACGATCCACAATAAATGTCCTGATTTCTGATTTCTGATTTCTAATAACAAAGTCGTGCTCAGAGTACATTTTGAAACATAGCCTGTGTTCATATTGGCACTTTTTCCTCGTTTTGTCGTAACGTAACCTAAAACTGAAAAATAGGACCTTCAAATCCTTCAGTGCGTATTACGGTGTTTTTTGCTACCGTAATTATATTCCTACGGTAGGTAGCAGATCTATGCTGATTACGGTGTTTTCACCGTAGTTACAGTGCAGTTGGCATCACTGCGGCGGAGCACGAACCACGGACGGACGGACTGACGGGCGATATGACGGACGGGCGGGCATTGTGACCACATTTAAATTGGCTTCTGAGGCTTTCAAAAACTACCAAAATCTACCATGGCCTTGGTCAAAATCTATCACATACTAACATGATAGGTACATAAAATTATTATTCCTCTTTATTATTTTTAACATCTTTGTACAAAGGACAACAAACCTTACTGGGATACCTATTGAAATTCCCTAAAATTACACTTTTTGGTGTTCACCTATAAAACATAATATGTGCATCGATAGAGAATTGAATTACAAACAACAAAATGTTCTTTGATAAAATGTCGTAAATAGTCTGGCTGGCCAGCGAGTGCTGTCATTTGGTAGTTTTTCAAATTTTTAAGCTGGCATCATTATTTACTTGTCAAACGAATTGTTACTTTGTTTATACTTGGATTACAACATTTTGATACTACTTACTACGAAACAATAATAAAATTAGTTTATTAATTAAGTATAGTTGTTAGTATTGGTAGATTTTATACTCGAAATGAAGGCTTTTGCCCAGCAGTGGGAAACTGTATAGGCATGGTAAAAATATATTTAATAGGTACCTACTTAACCCATCCTGAATTTACGAAGACATGTTTTTACTAATATACAGGGATCGGATCGAAGGTGTGAATTTACCTAAAGTTTGTAGTTGGACATGACAAGGAGCAGTTACAACCACTTGAGTTGAGTTGAAAAATGACTGCACCTTTCAATTACCATCTGTATGAATGTTTTATTTACCTCGCTTGAATGATGTAAAGTACAATACTCAGTCATTTTTACGAAAAATTGAAAAATAAAAAAGTTATGATTTTTTTGGGAATCAGCAGTTTGAAAATGTTTATAGTTCGGTGTTTCAAATGTAAGGAACATGTAAAACTAATAAAAACAAAAATTAACTGGTTAGACAAAAACCCCAAAATTTAACAGGTTACATTCAAACCGGTTCAACTCAAGTGGTTGTAACTGCTCCTTGTTATGTTCGACTTCAAACTTTAGGTAAATTCACACCTTCGATCCGATCCCTGCTAATATAATATTCTCTTTTTCTATTCCACCAATCAACCAAGTCATGAGAGAAAATAAGTACTTATCGAAAATTAAATTTTAAAAAATAACATAAAAGTATCAACTTCGTTAATTTGGTGTATAGTCAATGTGGCCACATTTAGATTTTTTTAAATTTGCCGCGCTTTTGAGATGACAGGACTCGCTGGCCAGTTTAACTTGCAATACAGCCACTGTTAAGTGCGATCTATTGTTCTGAGGTGCGATTGATTACTATAGTGGATCCAACATAGGATGATCTCTGACAGCTTGTCACTGTGACTTTACTAGGCATGGGGATAGTGTCGATACAAATTATCGATATTCTAACTAAAGTTTCTGAATGTTTCAAGCAAATGAAACAAAAGGATGTTGTAACTTGTTTTTATTCTTGTTAAATTGATTCACAGCCCAAATCACCATCATCAAAGTCAGATTCGGACTCGCTGGAGCAGTCTTGTAGATTTATAATCAGTTCCTGGGTAATTGGTTGAATCGTACGTCACGCTCCCAATCTTCATCCATAATTTTTCTTGTTCTGTCGATGTCTTCAAAATTATATTATATGTTCCGTTACGAGTCAAGATCGATAACTTGTCTTACGATAAGTGTAGCACGTCAGTATTTGCCAATAAAGTATGTTAATTGTCTCTATACATTTAACCGTCCAAAAATACGACACTTCATAGGCGTGTTTTGACACTGACAGTGACAGCTGTCAGAGATTATCCTATGTTGGATCCACTATAATCGCGAAGTAAGGCAAATAGAAGCTTTTTATTTTTTAATTCGTGTAGCCACGTCCCGAGCGCCCTTTCCTCCCTCCCCCTCCACTCGCAGCGTGCCTGCCTTCACTCGCTGTTTACTTAACAGCGCGCTAAACGCTGCAGCGTCGGGACAGCAAATTAAACTGTACGTCAAAATCGAAACCCATTCTAAAACTTGATTGATACGCGTCTCACATGTTTCGTCATTACATGACACTGGCTTAAGGCAGTTTGCCATGAACTAAAATTGAAGTTGAAGTTGACATCGACGCTCAACAACAGGTTTTTACTAAAATCACACAGCAGCAGACGCTACACACACTACTTCACACTTTACACTTCACAGCCACACTCACAAAATCATTCTCTGTGGATACGGATACTGGCAGGCAGGCAGGGCGCAGGCCACAGAACAACAATAGTAGCTGTCAAACAAACTGTCAAACAAACGAAAAATTATCAGTCAGACAGAGTCATCTCTTATTTCAGCAGCGCGCTGAAAAAAAAGTATTAAAAAAAACAACAAAAGAAAATGATTCAACCAGGGCAGTAGTCGACTAGTCGTGCCAGTAATTATGAGATAAAAGCAATAATTTGTGAATTATTTTTGCATTTTCTAAAGATATTTTATAGAAATGAATACAGTACTATAATCTTAGAATAATTCGCCTGTAGAAATGTATCACATCGTTCGAGTTATTCTCTACCGATTGTGGGTAGTTTCGTCAATAACTTTATTTTCTAGTGTTGTTGTGTTTTGGTTGTATGGAGTGTTCACGGCATTTGGGATTTTTGCTGTAGGCATTGCAGGTAAATACACAGACAGTCCTATTAGTTAGCTAGACAAATCATTCGAAAGTAGGAATGGTGATGGACAGCAACAAAAAGATATGATAAACAATACAGTATACTCCGTGAAGGCTACTGATAGGTAGGTACTGTTGTAACTGTAAGAACTAGTCACCAGAGGATTTTGCCCTACAAAAGGTGGAGGAGAAGGAATTTTGATTTGTTATGCGTAAGGCTAGCCATAAAAAATGTAAGTTTTCGACCTCAGGGATTTATTTTCAAACTTCTTAATTTCAGAAAATTATAAGATTAGTAGTGAGCTTGATTTTTGATAGCATAGTCACGCCTTTTCCCATACGGGGTGGCAGAGGACAACAATACTGTGCCCACTTTTAGCCAGTGATTCAATATCCATTTTGCTTGACAGGGCCAAACCCATTGCCGCAGCTATGGAGTAGTAAAGGATTCCTCACGATGTTTTCTATCACTGTTAGAGCATCCGTGTAACATACCTCATATAAATTATTTAACTCATTGGTACAACATGGTCAGCACCGGGATTCGAACCTGCATCTCCTGCATGAGAAGCAAGTATGAAACCCACTAGACCATGGAGCTCATCTTTGATAATGTTAATAAATGGTTGTCCAAACTCCCTGTATAATAGAAATAATTACTTAGATTACCAAATAAACATTTGATTTAACATTTTTTGCTATTTCACTGAACCGGTTCAGTGATTTAGCTAAATCCCTAGATCTGTCTTGTGAAATGAATCATGTTTTTATTCTATCATTTCCTGGGATTTTGTTAAATCACTAACGATTTAGCTGAATCCCCGATTCTATCATTTCCCTGAGACAATACATTCCGTTCTGACTTTTTATTTATTATTCCACTCTTCGCTATCCACCAAAATCAACCAAATATTTTGGTTGCTGTAGGTCACTTTTTGTACAAATACTAATTGTTAGGATTACCATCATTACTTGTGTTAAGTCCCAACTTTATAGAAAACCTGGATCGGAGCAAAACTAATAAAAGTATTGCATTTTTTGGAAGTGAATAAGTATTCTGTTTCACATTTACTCACACCAATATTTAACATCATCTTTCAAAATATTAGGTACTTACTATTCTTTGCTCTTTAATTTATTGATGTAAATCATACTTCACCACCTGCATTACTCCATAGCTGCTGTAATATGTAAGATGATTATTGAGTTACGCTAAAAGTGAACATGGTTGTGCCTCTGCCACCCTGTTCTTTATTTTTTCAATCCACGTTCAATTACATTCCCAATATATATTTATGTATTTAACTTTGATGTTTCCAGGAATATTATACAGTGCACAAGATCTCTTGCTTTACTATCCAAATGACCCACCCGATTCTAGAGTGTTTGTTCTACAACCCAGTAACTTCAATCTTCCATATGAAAGTGTCAAGATTAAGAATAAAGATGGCATCAAGATACACATGTTTTTCATAAAACAACCCAATAGCAGTCAAGTGCCTACAATGATATTCTTCCATGGCAATGCTGGGAATATGGGACAAAGGTATATTTTCCTATTTAAAACTAACTATGAACAAAATCCCACAGCAGTGCTTACAAATGATTAAACGGAAATTGTGTAATTTACTATGTCTATAAAAATAATTTAATGTGTTTTAGAAAGGATTATTTATTTTCCTGTTTGATTTACCTATGAAATAATAGGCATCATGAAAGATTTTGAAATCGTCTTCCGTAATGTGGGTACACATTTACTATTTACGAAAAAAACTTTATTTCGGGAATAATCTAAAGTTTAACGAAGTTTAAAGCCATTTTTCTAATATTTTGTAATAGTGCGCGAAAAAAGCTCTCAGGTGTCATGGCGTCGGCTCGGCTTTGATGTCACGCATAAGTAAATATGTCAATGTCCAAATGAGTAATCAGCATAAATCACAATAAACAGTGATGTTTACATAGTCATGACGACATGCAGCGTCATGCGCTATGATTCCTGTTTGATCAAAATGGCCGAATGCAGTATTTTAATTTTTCATAAATCATATTAATGAAATGTGTTTTAAATCCTTTTAATATGTATTTTCCCTTAGAATCATTAAATCTTTGATTGTTTGATACAGTTGTCAGGCCTATTGATTACAGGTTGTCAAACGTGTCAGACTTCTACCACAAGCTGAATGTCAATGTTCTAATGGTGGAGTACCGGGGGTACGGTCTGTCTGAAGGAGCACCCTCTGAGTGTGGGCTCTACATCGATGCCCAGTCCGCATTGGATTATCTGCTGCAGAGAGAAGACATTGATCCTAAACTAATCTTATTATTTGGTAGATCATTAGGTAAGTGAAAATATTTATTTAAAAAATAATGTCTAAATGGCCTGAAGTATCCTTAAAGGGTGCCCTATATTAATTTTAAAGTACATATTGTGAAAACATCTGGATTTTTGGAACCCTAAAAACAAAATATAATGATAATAAAATATGTATACATGATGTTGATGTTCTACAACTAAAATGTGAAGATTCATTAATTTGTAACCCTCATAGACGACAGGCCCAAATAGTTCTACTGCACCAGAGCCACATATGAAATATTTCCTTCAAAAATTTTGCTGGTCATTCTTTCCTAAAAAAGTTTTATATTCTTAAAATTCTTAAGTCTAAAAATCTGAATCACATCTTATTTATTGGACACATTTAGGCCAAAGGCAAGAGATGTGATAAGAAAATCCAGTGAGAAATTGCTAAAACATACTTTTTTTTAAACTCAGCGAGCTTTCTCAACTATATCATTTTAAGCAATGTTGTGCGAGCGGAAGGGCCTGCTGCCTGGTTTGCAAACAGCTAAAAAATAAACTCTAATATTTTTTTGGAACGTGATAATGTTTGTAATAACATGTGATCTTAAAGTAGGTACTTCCCAGTACCTAACAATAAAATACTGAGTGGGGAAGTAGGACATATCATAAATTTTTCAGTGATTGTCGCCATCGCCGACCATGCAGCCTAGCGGCAAAATCGATCGTTTATATCAAATCCATAATATATTAGCTGGGGTGCAGTCATGCAATGGCCTCTACGCTACGGGGAAAGACGCCGTTCCAAGGGCTGCTGGCTTGTGTGGTGGCGGTTGGTGTCTTCAGCCGAGTAGTTCAATTCGCTCACCCACGGTTTCTGAGCTGATCAAAGCTTACGATTAGCTAATAAAGCAATTAACTAATTTCAGGCAACCACGTGTCGCTATTTTGAATTGATAATTCGTTTAGTTAATCGTAACCATTGATCAGCATCTCGTCAGTTTTATTAATCCAAACCATCCAAACCAAATAACAAACATTAGCCAGAAAGTATTGGATAAAACAGCATTCAGTTTGTTCGCCCATTTGTTGGTACTTTTGTTTTTAGGATTTTTTCATCAATGTTTCTTGGTACCTTTGTTTGTAGCTTGAGAGTTTTTTCATCAATGTTTCTTGGTACCTTTGTTTGTAGCTTGAGAGTTTTTTCATCAATGTTTCTTGGTACCTTTGTTTGTAGCTTGAGAGTTTTTTCATCAATGTTTCTTGGTACCTTTGTTTGTAGCTTGAGAGTTTTTAATCGAACATGTTGCGCGTCAATTTATTATTTGAAAATGTTTCGCTTATTCTATCAGCATCACATTCGTCCAATTATTATTTTAATGGCACGTATTATTCCTAACAAATTATGAATTTTCGTTTTTCAGGTGGTGCGGTGGCCATCGACCTCGCCTCTCGTCTTAACTATAGGAACAAGATATGGGCGTTAATAGTTGAGAACACGTTTACTAGCATTCCAGATATGGCCAAAGTGATACTCAGGTGGAAATGTCTGCGGTGGTTGCCGCAGTTTGTTCATAAAAACAAGGTTGGTTCAGCAAAACTATGATCTCTATACTCCATTCCATACTTCCAAAACCATAAAGGATTGGATAAATATGAAGAAGTTTTTTTTCCATGAAGCTAGCTTCTCACTTGTAGGTTCTAATCCCGGTGTTGACAATCTACCAGTGATAAGCAATTTACGAGGACATCATATGGACGTTTTTACGGGCGATGAAAAACATCGTGAGGAAACCTTCGTCTCTTTATAGCTTTGGCGATAGTATGCCCCTATTCCATGCATTTTCTACTACGCCTGGCTAAAAGTGGGTAAAATTTCTGCCAGACCGTATGGGATAAGTCGTGACGCTGCTATGTTGCGGTGATCGTTCCCGCCCTGCTCATGTGGTCCAGGTGCAGGCGCTTCAACCTCCATGAAAAAAAGATCCTTCAACAAAGAAACTACGAATAGCATAATTTCGTCCGCAGTACCGATCGCTCGCGAAAATGGGCCACGTGGTGACACCGTCCCTCGTGGTGTGCGGGTCAAACGACGCCCTCGTACCGCCCGCGATGGCCAAGGAGCTCTACCATCGATGCGGGGCGCTCGTCAAACGACTAGCGGTGTTACCAGGCGGTGGCCACGACGACACGTGGACCTGCAGGGAATACTACAGCACACTGCAGCAGTTCCTGGCCAATGTGCCCCCCCCGCAGACCGGGGCGTACTTTGACGCGCCAGGGGGCAGTCTCGTGCACACGGTCTAGTGGCGGCGATCAGAGACGTTCACGTTGGCTGTGCTGAGCGACATTTATAATGACATGCGTGAGCTGCCGCGGCGGGCGTGAATCTGATTCACTTGGCCTGGTTGAGCCAATAGCGAGGTAACAAGGAAAATGGATAGAAAAAATCGTTTCTCGGCGTACTTTTTTGGAATTAGTCATGCAACAATTTCAGATAACCGCAGTCAGATATTTTAATTCAGTATCAGTCTAATAACACTACGCTTCACATAATTATTACTTGAATTTAGCGGTCATTACAGCGTAAATCACATATTTTGCCCCAAGAGAATGACAATCTCTAGCCTAAGGAAACAAAAATGAGATTAAAATTATGGGAAATTAAGTTCTCATCCCCTTGCAATAGACATTACTTGACGTCTTGGTAGTCACTGTCAAAGTCAAACACTAGTGCTTCTGTGAGTCGTAGAGCTAGTCTGAAAGGGTTTACTGTTATTGTCAAAATAAGATGACTAAACATTTATTTTCATCAAATTACAAGCAAACTAAGAAAACAGAGATGTATTTAGTTTAAAATGATGTAATTTAATATTTGGCTGTTTATTTGGCTTTTGCATTGCCTCTGGCAGTCAGAGTCAACGAGCGAAAACAAAAAAAAAGTTCGCGCCATTTTCAGTTTTCAACCAATAAAACTTTTCATTCATTGTTTTTATTGTGAAAATGTCGAGTACCGATGAAGATAATCATAGATTTTTCCTCTCAAGTGTGTTGAAAAACGTCCTATGAAACTCGTGAACAATAATAACTACTTACTCGATTCTTTACTGCTCTCGCCTGCTGCGGCTCAAGCTTGTGAACCAACCTCGTATGCTATGATGACCAACTTTGCTCACTTGTTTCATAATGTACTATACTTACACCTAGATTTGCATAACAGCTTGAGTGAACGTCTCTGATGTATTTGTTCTTCTCAGAGAGGTACCTGCCAAAGAATTCGTCTATCTATACTATAAGTACTAACTAGGTTCATATTGAAATGAAAGTGTCTGTCCGATAAAGCGCAAGTTCGTAGCCGACCGCAACGGCAGCGGCAGAAGTGTCGCCGGCGCGACTGAGGGAAACAGTCACATGGCGAGTGAGCAACACAGTGTGAGTAGTTACCAAGCGCTGTCTCGCTCACCCGGGTCGGCGACACGTCGTCGTGTGAACTTGCTCTCCTTTAATGCTGAGGTGTTCGAAAGTTTTGATAATTAAGGTGGTGATAAACTTATTTAATCACAAGAACCACAAGAACAATGTATTCTTGCAATTAAATTAGTTTTATCACCACTGTTTTAATTTGCTTTGAACAACTCATTGTGGCATGTTTTGAACAACTCATTGTGGCATGTTTTGTTCATGCTTAGTTGTACACATCTAATTATGTTGCGGTTGCTCGGAAGGCTACTCAGTCAGATACACTTGGGTACAATAAGTGGTAAAATGTCGTGGGGCATTTCTCGGTGGCAAGGCATGTTCGTCCATGGGCAGAGTGTAATGTAAGTTAGCGTTTCGTTGCAGCGATATTGTCCATTTTCAACCGACTTCAAAAAAGGAGGAGGTTCTCAATTCGACCCGTATGTTTTTTTTTTCCTATGTTTGTTACGCGATAACTCCGCCAATTATGAACCGATTTGAACAAATCTTTTTTCGGCGTATAGGTAATACCTCAAGGGTGGTCCCATTGACACCAGGTCAGGATCTGATGATGGGATCCTGGAGAAATAGAGGGAACTCTTCAAATATTATAGGCAGACCTATAGTGATTTTTGTGTTTTTCATAATAACTCGTGCAAATGCACATGGTAAGCATAATATTGTGATGCGGAACTGCTGATGAAGACCACATATGGCCACCAGATCTGCTCAATACTAGGTACAAATACAATGCGTGGCTGACGGGCAGGCAACGCATAGCCTAAACCGGTGGACCTAGAGCCATGAAACTTTGTACAGAGGTTCCTTAGAAGCGTGGGGTAGCACTGAGATGGGATTTGACAAAATTAATTCCCCAAGGGTGGGGGGATAAGGGGTTACAGTTTGTATTAAACTCAATCTAATCAAATAGGGTTTGTGGAAGTCGGTTTTTTCTAAAGTTTACTTTTTGTTTCAATTATGTTCGATGTTTTCTATACATAGTTGACCGAGCGAGCGAAGCGTCTCCGTTTCAGGTTTGACCAAAAATGCTTTCGTATGTTTGTTTGTTTGTTTGTTTGTTCTCCTCTACAAGGCGCATTTCTCAACCGATTCGCGTGAAATTTTGTGAGTAGGTTGAACAATTAAATAGATTTTTTTGCCGAGCCATTTTTTGGATTTTTTTCAAAATGGCGGAGATATGGGGTTTTAAAATGTAAAATAATCGCTACAACCCAAACGGCTCGATGGATATTAACAAATGAGGTGTCGTTGGATTTGTAAAGACCATGAGAGTGAAACAGACTATATAATTTTATTAAAAAGTCAATAGGTTGTATTTTAGATCGCAAAATGTAGTTTACAAAGTTATTGGTGCGGCTACTTTCATACTGCATGTAAGTAACTAGGTACATTCATAAGTTTGTATGTGTTATTGAAAGAAAATTATTGTGTGTTAGCAGTTCAGCTTTCCCACCGACATACTCGCGAGGTCTACAGCTCACAGAGCCACTAGTATATTACTGTGTAAGGAGTATAAGGGCGTCGAAACGGGACAAAGTTACTAATAAGTAAGGGGAAATCAGAAACAAACAAGTTCAGTAACTCTGCATGGATCTTTTATACGCACAAGCCTCAATGGGCCGCGCCGCGCACATCATTATTTACGTATGACCAGGTTTGTCTGAATCCTGCTTCAAAACTAGATGAGGAACTTAGCTGATTGTTAAACCTTTATTTTGATACCATCTTCTACCTAGGAATAGGTAGAAAATAATTAAAGATTTGGAACGCTTGTGAAATAGTCAGTAGTTTTGGGGAAAATAAATATTTATTTTTGTAATATGTGGCTACCAAACAATATTTTTATTATTTATGTATCTAATAAAAACTACTTATGTCATTTTGTGCTGTTAGCTGTAGGGTATATATGATCGAAGGCTGTTGGCATTAATAGTTATCATTATAACTAAAATTACAGGGCCCAATATGAATACACAAACGCACTGTCACCATCAGATATGTATATCGTAGCGGTGGAGGTATTCAAATTATTCTGAGCAGCATTCAATATTCGGAACACTAAAACATCAGAACATCCAATTCGTCATAAGTATAAGCTGCCAAGTGCGGTTGGACTCGCGTTGAGAGGGTTTCATAAAAATTCAGTTTTTCATACAGGCTTTGCACAGCAGATTTAGGGAGTTAAAGTTGTGGATTCGATGTTTTTATGGAATATGGGTACAAACATGTGCTTGCCCCCATATTTATACAGGGTGACATTTAATTAGCTGACCATATTTTGGGGAATGATAGTACCCATCATTATGATTAACTTTCCCCAAGAAACACATACTCGCAAATGAAAAAAATGTTTCGTCCCCCAGTACATTGCCCCGATCAGCTGATTTCAAGTTTCTATGGGAGACCCAAAAAAATAATTCATTTGCGACTATATGTTTCTTGGGGAAAGATGTTCATAATGATGGGTACTATCATGCCCCAAAATATGGTCAGCTAATTAAATGTCACTCTGTATATTTTTTACTTTGCACTTTGTCTTTGGGTCACAGATATGTGTACTAATTTTCAACTTCATCGGTCCAATATGTTCGGAGTAAATTGCCTGTGACGGACGGACGGACAGACAGACGCACGACCACGAGTGATCCTATAAGGGTTTCTCCTTCTGACATACGAAACCCTAATAAGAGCAGCCAGGGTGATCATAAAGATCTGACCATTTAAGGAAAACATACCGTATGTCGGTGTCATACAGTTTAAATTCGTTCTTATATAACCTCCTTTCGCGTTGAATACATCCTGTCCTGGTGCATACATACATCTTAGTTCTGGGAAATGTTGATCAAAGAACTGGCTTAAGTACTAAATTTTCGATTTTATGGATATCTCGTACGACATAATGTTTCTTAGAAAATTTTATCTTTATCATTGAGCATCGAATAGTGTAAAAAAACCCAGTGTTTATTTATTAATTTATTTGCTGGTTCGAGTCCCGGGCGAGACAAGCGAATTGAACGCAGTTTTGTTTAAAAAAATAAATAAGAGAATAATATGTTTCCTTTCACTCTTACAGCCTTCCTATCTATCTTAAGGATTTCAGGTACCTACTTTCCCTACAGCGTTTGTTCCACCCTGTATGTAGTGTTTCGAATTTATTGAAATTGAATGGTGTGCTCGGATATAATTGAGTACCTCCACCGCTAGTTACGATATATCTGATGGTGACCTGATTACTTTTAATTTTTGAAGAAAATGAATAAATTACAGACATGAGCAAAAATAAAGCATTCCCTCCAACCACAGGTGATGTTTCTCGATATTTATTAGGCCCTGTTTCGTTTCGTTTGTTTCACGGCCGATTATACAATCCTCAGATAACGTTTATATGTCTTTTTGTTGAGTGTGGAATTTACAATTTCAATGCTAAGTACATGAAATGTCAAATAAAGTATCCCGACTGTATTACTGAGGATTGAAAGATCACCCGTGTCCAAATAGTCCAGCAATATACATGACCAAAAGCAATATAAAATGCAATGCAATACCTACATGGCATTGGCGTCGTTTTGACGTTTCCATCAGTGAACGATAATCTAGATTATCTAGTCTAGTCATCTAGTTAGTCTAGATTATCGTTCACAGGTTTCCATAGAGTTAGGTCAATTTTGAGTATTGGCGGCCACACATGAACTTATAAATTTTGAAAGAGTAAATAAAAAAATACACTAATCTTACTTTGGATATTCGATATGGAGTAGGTACATATAGCTAAATAATTTCGGTGCCGAGATATCTCACTGTAAAGTTTTTTCAGTACAAAAAGTGTTACATTGAAGCTCCATTATCTCAGCTTGGAAATGGTTTACAGCAATGCTTCCTCTTTAAATATAATACATTATGATATGTACTGCTACCAAACAATGATAAAGTGGCCGCGAATAAAAAAAATGACGCCAATGGTCCAAAGTAGGCTGCCCAAACCCCTTTACCTTGTACTTGTAGATAGTTTAGGTAGATATTCTAAAATAATAGAACCTGTGCAAAAATGGAGTAGGTACCTATATAATTTAATGTTACGTTTGTCTTCGGGACAGTAAACTACTTGATAAATGAAGCACAATTAAGATTTTGTAATAAGCCGTATGATTGCATAATATACATTTTATTCAGTTGAAGTTTTTATATTATTATCGTGGGAGAAGCCCGCGTCTCTTGATTTTAACCTACAATACAAAGTGACCCTATTGTATACCTGACTTAGGGCAAATGTGTTAAAAGTAAACAATTAGCTGAACAACTTATTTTCCCTTGGTTGATGGTTTAAAACGCTATTCCCGTCTCCCTTCGTCCATTTTCGTAACCAGACTTTCTATCCTAAACCCCCAGTTTCTGAACGAGTGGTCAAATGTTACAAGCGGTTAATTGGAGATTATTAATTCAAAATAACGACATTTGATTAAAATGTAGCTTAACCTTTCGGAAAGCGGGCGTGAGTGTATTTAGGGCTGTGTTAACTCAACAGTGACACTGAATGTTATCTTTATCGTCGCTCCGTGAGTTACGTGTATTGATGTGCCATTGCCGGCAATATAGTCATAATAATAAATGTATGGGGCAATTATGTTGCCGCCTATATGCCGAAACTGAGTATCGTTGTCGTTACGTTGCTCGCACGTTAAAAAAAAACAACGAATTCCTAAAATATTTATTTATTTAAACTCAATATAGCAGGGTCCTTAACAATCACGCACCGAGCGGTGGTGCAGTTTGTGGACAAATATTTTATACGACATTTTGAAACGTACATCTCGGAAAAAGAGGTAGGTATTACACATAGATATACTTAATTTATATTTTGTAAGTACGAAAATACAAAGCGGTCAGAGTTGAGAATATAGAGGTGATTATTTCCATTTTTATAACAAAGATTGAAACATAGGTGGTAAATGTGACGAAAGGAAACAGATTCGTATAAAATAAATCAGACTTCCGAACTTATCACTTAGAAATGCACACAATTATGATCAGTACTCGCAGGGAGCCGAGGAGCCAACATGCAGTATGGCAGTCAATAGTAGACGAATATACGCACAGTATGCAATGATCAACTGACCACAGGTCCATGATCAATCAGTAAGCAGAAACAAAGTAAATAAAGTAAAACTAAAGCTGACCATCATAATTATGATAGTATTTTTCTAGGTAAATAGATCTTCATACATTAAGTATGTCAATAAATAATGAAAGCAACAACGAAATATAAACTACATTTGCAACTGCTGATATACAAAATTGTAAAAAATTTAAATATTATGTTCAACAATTTCAATTATTCCCTTATTTTAGAAAACCACTTATTTTCACAAAAATATAAAGTCATTCATTATTTCATAAACAATCGAGAATGATGTGCCGTTCAATATAATTGTCGCCGCCGAAGGAACGAGCGGCCTCGCGGTCGGGTCCCATTCAAATACGATCCGTCACTATCTTAAATAAATATAATGATGACATAATCACGACCACGACCTCGTATCAATTCTTAACATTACGAAAAAAAATTCATTTAAGTTGTATAAAAGTCTGTTCTGTTGACTTAGAGCGGGGAGTTGTTTGCACGGTTGAGCGAGTGTGTGTAGGAGTGGGGGTGGGTGGCGTGTGTGTGTCGCGACGGGCTCGTGTCTAGCGGCGCGCGCCGAACTCCACCGCGTCGTCGTCGGTGATGTCTCCGTGCCGCCACAGGTTCAGTCGCGAGCTCTTGGCGTGCTCCTGCGCAGCGCGGTACTCGGCCAGCAGCGGCGCGAGCCTTCGGTCGCGGATGTTGTCAACGAGCACAAGACCCTCCTTGATCAGTGCCTGCAATCACATATACACTATTAAACCATCAGATGAATAACATTTGGGCCGTGAGTTTCGTGCGGAATCGCAAGGCAGTGGCTTTAGTAATGGCGCAAAAATGTATTAGTTTGTAGCCAGCGCGACGCGCCGCGCGTCTCGGCACCTTCGAGAAGCCAAAACCGGCTTTTTGCGCCCTCGCCATAGCTATAGCCAGGCAATTCCTTACGCGACTCCCGACACCGGTCTACGATCTACACAGCTTCATCGTAGATAACTGCTGCGTACAAATCGGTTATCAAAAGCTGGCACATTCAACGCATTTACACGTTGCGCTTGCGTACTGTCTGTGCATATGCGCGCGCGCGTTTATGAATCCGGAGCGAGCAAAGCATTCTAGGTTGAAACCCGAGTGTAACGAGGGATTTAGAAGTAGAATCCTAAGCGAGCGAGGAATTCAACGTACATCACTCGAGCTCTTTTCGAATAGATGTGATCAAAACAGTATTTTTAGCGAGAAATCCATTCAGACCATCATCACGAATTTGCCCGTTGTTCACAAATGCAATGGTCGCGTCTGATCACCTTGCCGAGGTCCTGGTTGGTGGCGGGGTCCAGCAGCGTGGCGGCGGGCGGCGACGTGCGCGCCTCCACGTTGAGCAGCAGCTTCTTGTTGAGCGCGTCCATGCTGAGCGCGCGCACCGCCTCCACGCGCTCGTCCGCGTCGCTGGGCAGCTTCACGCACGCGAGCGCGTACTCCGTGGCGAACCCGGCCTCCGCCTCCGTGCCCGCCGGCAGCGCCGCCAGCCGCGAGTAGTTCATCACCTGAACAACACACAAACACAAAAGTATGTAACATACTAGTACCACGCCAGGTTCACTTCAAACAAGACAGCGAGAACGGCCGCGCACACACAGCTAGATTACGTCCCGCATAAGCACACGCCGCCACACACAATGTGTGCATTGCCGAGTTTCGAGTTGTACGAGACAGGGCTATGCAATGCATGCGTCACTTCAACGTCATTCGATCGAACGGCACGTGTTAACTTGGTTATGAATGTTGTGATTTACGACACACGACACGATATTTATTTTTCATCATTATTGCAAGATGAGTAAATAATGTAGAAATATTGTAGCTAAGCGACAACCCTAGCCGTTTGAGCAAGAGTATTTGATATTTATGCTATGCTCGTGGTACAATCAGTGCGAGACGAGAAGGAGCGAGCGACACTCACCTCCCGGTTGCCGTAGTCGATGTAGAGCACGGCGGCCCGGTCGTCGTGCAGCTTCTCGACGCGCGCACGGTACCACTGCTCGTCGGCGGAGAAGCGCGCGGCCACACACGGCGCCCCGGCGCGGCACGTACGCGCCCGGCAGCGGTGGCGCCGCGCCCAGCTCCTGGTGCATCTTGTCCATCAGCGCCTCCAGCTTGCCGGCAGCGTGCTCGCTCTGCGCGAACAGCGTGCCCTCGGGCGTCACCTCAGTCACGACCACCTTCTC
>CAUOQF010000262.1:0-17914 GCA_963457715.1 Argyresthia albistria | reverse complement strand
CGTACAATGAGGTTCACTCACTCATTATGTCAATGTCATGCAGACTGCAAAACATCATTTCAACGCACCAAAGAGTATTTAATTAAAACATCACTGGCAGCCAAACTTGAAGTGGCCAAAAGGAAAAAATTAATTTCTGAGCTCTGAGATTTGTATGAAAACAAAAGTAATTAAAAACTATTAATTTTATAATTATTTTCTAAAAGTTCTACAGACTAAATAGAGACGTCGTAATTCATCAATTAATATTTAAAGTCTTTGAAGAAGTCCGGGGACGACATTGCCATATCATTTAAATTTAGTTTCATTAAAAGAAGGCTTACCTACCAAAACAAAATGGCCTTGGTATAAACTTTTCAAGCGTGTTGTGAAGACGTATCTTGTACCGAGACCACTTTCAATTTGTAATATCTCTCGTATTTCAGTATTTGTAGTTGGTGCGGCAACAGATATACACATTCTGTGAAAATTTCAGCTTTCTAGCTATTACGGTTCGTGCAGGCGGACCCGGTGACAGACGGACGGACGGACGGACGGACGGACGGACGGACGGACGGACGGACAGCGAAGTCTCAGTAATAGGGTCCCGTTTGGCACCCTTCGGGTACGGAACCCTAAAAATGGTGTGAATCGGTAGAGCCCTTTCGGAGATATGAGCGAACAATCATTACATACACACACTACTATATTATACTAAATTGTCTGTCTAATGTGAAAGAATGGTGTGAATCGGTAGAGTAGTTTCGGAGATATGAGCGCACAAACATTACATACACACACTCACTATACAAAGTACGAGTATGCCTGAGATTCGAGAGGCGATACAAACTATACTAATCAACTAAATCAAGTGTTTTTGAAAATGTAATTTGTCACCGCACAAGAGTTGTCGGAGTGGGGGTTGTCAATTTAGTGCCTGTTTAGTGGTTTTGACACTTCCCAAATCGCCTCTAATACTATACTATACTAAATTGTCTGTGTAATAGCACAGGGTGCTCATCTCATACAAATTAGAATTAGTAACCCTTCGTAAAAAAGACATGGCGTGATTAGTAAGATTTGTACCATGGTTTCAGTTAACATACTTCTAGGTGGCGCTAATCTTAGAAAAAATCCTATATATCTTAGCGCCATCTCGTGGTATTTGCAATTTTTTGATGGTGCTGCACCAAGCGATAATGGCCTCGAACTAAAGAAGCTTCTGTAGCATCTCAGTGTACTCCGGTGTCATATTTTGTTCTAGGTGGTCTATCTGTATAGTATAATATTATAGTATCTGTGGTAACAGTGATAAACTAAATGGTCCGTCTAACTCATTGTCTGCAGGTTATGTGGCGGCCGCCGCCCGACCCGCCTGCCACCACCAGCCCGGCATGAGCAGCTCACACCACCTTACCTTACCTTACCTTACCTTACCTTACCTTACCTTACCTTACCTTACCTTACCTTACCTTACCTTACCTTACCGATACAGCGAAGGCATGACTGACTGTTATATTCATATTCTTTATGGCCCAAAATAATTTAAGTACCACATTGAAAAGAGATGTTACCAAAGGCGACCTTAAAAAGATTAGGAGAAAGCCTCCGTTTACTCCGGAAAACCGTATTAAAATCCTTCCACCCGTTTGAGCGCCATAGACACAAACAGACAGACATAGAGCACTCCTATTGTTCGTCGACGGAGGGCTAAAAATATTGTAATATTTTAATAAAATACATATTTTAAGTTTAAGTTCTTTAGATTGTACTTTTTATTACCATAGGTACAATATTCATAGTAAATGTTGTGATCTCGAATATACTTGATGTTTTTTTTGGGCCATATCCGTTAGGTCAGGTCACGGTCAGGTCATGTCGTAAAATCAGATAGGTACAGACTGTCTAGTGTAAGTTGGCGTGTGGCAAAAAAACGTACTAATTTTGCCAGTTATTGTGTCTGACAGTTCTCAAAGCTTGGTGGCTTGTAGGAGGCGCCGCCACAGGAACGCCAACTTATACTAGACAGTCTAAGTGTTGAGCGTGAGTCAGATAAAAGAAACCAACACTTTGACCCCAATAAGCAGTACCTTGGTCTAGTGGTACACTCGCTTCACACCGTTTGTTCCCAGTCGTCCACACTGTTGCCGTATGGGAAAAAAAACGCATCCGGTAACAGTGTTGCCGAATGGGAGTTTTTATTTTCCAGTAGTTCCGTTGGTTGCAGTTCATTGCGTGTTGTCGTACTCAACGTACACAGTCATTTCGGTTGACAGCTGTCAAACTTAAAACTGTCATATCTCGGAAACTACTGATCCTGGTGATGCAGGTTCGAATCCCGTTGCTGACCGTGTACCAATGAGATAAACCCTCGAAATTAAAGGTTTTATTAGACGAGTTAAATGAGCCCAAAGTCGATGGATTTAACATCGTAAGGAAACTTTAATAGCTGCGGCGATGGGCTAGCTTGTCACGCAAACTTGAGTACCGAATGAAAAAGTGGGCCCAATTGTTCCTCTGCCACTCTGTATGGGAAAAGGCTTTATGTTATAGATTCTTATTTCCAGCAAACCACGTTTAAAGACTGAGGAATTTACAGGGGTGACTTATATTTTGGGGAATATATGTAGTACACAATCAACAATGTAAGCTGAATATTGTAAGCTGAAAGATTGAATATCTGAGCCTTAAACTCATGAGAAAAACAAAATGCCCGTTTGCTTCTCGTTTGCAGCTTTTCCAAAACAGAGCAGCATATAAATCGATGTTAATGCAGTCTGATGATATGAATATAATGTTTTATAATCTCCGCTTTGGTGGAGTCTCGGCCTGAAGCTCGGTATAGTATAGTATAGTATATTTATTGCCATAAATGTACATGTAGGTAATCTTACAATGTCATTTTGCCCTTTGGGCATAGCAATCACAGACATCTTATAAACTAAAAATAGTAAAACAGTTTCACACAGTCACGGTTCCCAGATATTTTTATTTATTAGCTTGTTACGATATCATCCGTCGCCCATCACCATGTACTCGTATACATCGTCACTACGGACCACCCACGAAATGCTGAGACTGCTGGTGGAATTTTCCCGAACATCAAGCGATGCCACCCAAAAGCCCTGATGGTGCATTTCCATTTTCTTCGTGGGATCCGCCACCAAATTTCTCGTGGCCTTTACGCTTCAATCGCGATTGCGAGAGGACATTATAGTTTAGTCGATCAATCGAGATCATTTATTGTAATTAATTTTTGAGTGAACATTTGTAACTTTCAAACATTAAAGTTATAAAGGACAATCATCTCGTTCTCCTTTTTAAAATCCCCTCCGACGGCCAGTACACGTAATTAACTTATTTATTACTTGACCGTTATTTTGAAATGTTCGTAGATTTCAAAATATAAATCAGTTGATTTCAAAACATCTTTCGTTGCATGAAAAAATGTGTCTATTATGATGCGTCACCCACCCACCACCCCACTTTACCCACGTGAATTTTCTTGTACGATACGATACGGTGCGCGGAACCCTTCGAATCACTTTTCCCGTTTTGACACCGTTTTGGTAGCGACACTTTCAAGCGCCCCGTGCCTTGTCCCCTCCCTACTATTGAAGTCTGTGGCTAGAACATTATATTTTAAACATAACCATATTATGTAAATCTCCATACAAAGCCTGATAATTCCTCTCACGTCTTCTCGACGAGCGAGGTTAACCAGTTGCAAAAACTTGTAGGCATTGTGTATAGGCATGTCGCAGGCCAACTGAATGTTCGGCCGTTTACCAGCACAGAATTTATATTCTCATTTTTTCAGCTAGTTTGCATATTGGAGGAAAGAAGTAAAATAATGAAACAAAGAATTTAATTCTGAGATTATAATTGAAAGGTCGACAGACTAAAGTAAAAAAAGTGAACTTTACAGGAGAAGGAAAAAACTGAATAAACAACCGGCTAAGTGCGAGTCGGACCCGCGCACGAAGGGTTCCGTACCATTATCTATAAAAAAAACACAAAAAAAAATGTATGGGAGCCCCCCCTAAATATTAATTTAATTTTAATTTAATTATTTATTTTTTATTTAATTAATTAATTTAATTATTTGTTTGTTGTATGGGAGCCCCCCTTAATATTAAAACCTTAGAATTGTGACAGAATTATTGTATTGTATGTATACAGGTGACATTAAATTAACTGACCATATTTTGGGGAATGATAGTACCTACCCATAATTATGAACGATTTTCCCTAAGTAGTCGCAAATAAAAAAAAAAAGGTCTCCCAGTACATTGCCCCGATCAGCTGATTTATAATAGAACACCCAATTTTTTTTTCGTTTGCCACCACTATCACTGTTCCTTGGGGAAAGTTGTTCGTAATGATGGGTAAGTACTATCATTCCCGAAAATATGGTCAGCTAATTAAATGTCACCCATCTGTATAAATTTGCCTGCGACATACCTATCGAGTCTTCGATCATAGCCATAGCATATTTAATTAATCACTTCGATATTATCATAATTCTACTCTACAGTACTTTAGACTACCTCGTTATGGAATGTATGGGGTGTTGTTAGTTTCATTCAAGATGGAGTACAGAATGGTAGTGTGTATTACCGCTCTGTTGTTCGTTTCAACATTTAATATTTGCGTAAGTACCTACCTACCTAGCTACTTTATTTATTTTTATCAAAGTGCAATAAATTGAGTTGTAGTCAGTGATAAAAAAAAAGTTCTTTCGTAGTAGTGGTTGGGATAATAATAAGGTAGGTAGGTTTAAAATCTTGTTGAAGTTGGACATGTAAGTAAATTGATGAGCTTGATACAATAACTAACGGAAAGCAGACTTCTCGCGCAACTCAACTTTCATAGTAAGAGAAAGGGATACTTAGTTAGCTATGCAAATTATGCAATGCACTTTTTTTTATTTATTTTTTTCGATAATAGGCTTGTGGCCAAAGGTAATACAATAAATCTAGGAACAAGTCTTAAGTTGAAACAAAATGGCTTGACATTCTCAGAATTGTATATTTCCAGCAGATATATTTTTTAAAGTCAATTTTGTGCAAAAAAAAAAGACAGCATTTGATGGCACTTTTACCTGACGTCATTCTGTTGTTATTTCATAGAACTCAGGAACAAAAGTTCCGTTTTGACAGTTCATAAAAAGTATCTATTTTGACTTGACAGGCCACAGCCTATTATCTAGGTACTATAAAACCGATAGAAGCTTGCTTTTAGTCAGCAAGAAATTAAATAAACTCTTTGGCGCGCCCCGGCACCCGGCACCGGCGACACGCCAAAACCGATCTCGAATCGAATCATAATTAATTCGATCGAAAGCGGGGCGTGGTATCTCGGTTGGTCGTAAGAATAGCTTATTTTTTTCATGGAGATACCTCGACTCGATAATTCGACCATGGAGATAATCTCGATAGCGCGAGAATTGACTGGGACAATTCTGGCGCTACCGAGATCATCTCCATAGGCGAGATATCGATTTTAATAACTCATATTTCCGTCGAAAACGACGTCAATTCACATTAATTTCGACCGAAATTAGGTCGAGATATCTCGGTTAATCGTCAGGCGAGTCGTTCGTGATAATAGTTTTTTTTTGTTTTCCACATGGATATAGATAGGTAAGTATCTCGAATCGATAATTCGACCATGGAGACAATCTCGATAGCGCGAGGGAATTGCCCGCTGTACTGTACGAGACATCCGGCCCTCTGCGCTCTCCCTCCCTACCCTAACAAAGAGTTCATTGACATTTTGATGTTCAAGGTGTGCGCGGAGGCCCCACTGAGGAGGCTGAACGACGGCCATGAGATGCCGACACTGGCCCTCGGCACGTGGCTCGGATTAAGCAGCAACGTGAGTAAACAGCATAGAGTACCTTATACAGGGTGATATTTAATTAGCTGACCATATTTTGGGGTAGGATCAGAGGCGGCTCGTCTTAAGGAGCGCTGGTGCAGTGCACTCCCACTCTACCAAAATTGCCTAATGTATTAAATAATTATATATTACTAATAATACAACCCTATTCCTACCTAGACAATCTAATATGCCTAATAGACGCTCAATAGTAAACAACTACCTACTTACCTACGCGCACAAAGGTTGATGTTTGGTGCCATGTCAAGTAAATTCGAGTGGAGCGCCACCAGCGATTGCGCTCCTAAGAAACCAATTTCAGTACAACGCCTAGCCCTGTATTCAGTGAGTGTGAAAGAGAAATATTACAACAGTCCGGCGCGTGAAACAAAAGATTTCTATGAGAAAATTTGCTGCTGCGGAGCGCCGCTCCGCGCGTCGTTGCCAGATTGCGGTGTGTGGTAGTTAGTTCCTGTGCGCTAGAAAACGCAGGGCGCACACACGGCAAAGTCACTACTTTAGGAGGCCAAAAATAATTGATATGAAAAAAGTTTTCGTTTGTACTTTGTAGGGTTCCTGACCAATACGTTATCAATAATAATCATAAATAAGAATGAATGGGCACTCGGTTAGCCTGTGCCTATTACCCACAGCACTTTTATTATGTTGTTTGTGCCCGTTGTTCGGTGTGTCGTATTATTTATTTATATGAACTACTACGCTTTTTGAAGTAAAACTTCTTGGGGCACGGGGGTAAAATTTATTTAACCTCTCAACTGTGGGTTATTCATATATTTGCTTTTCAATTACTACTAGCCGGGTGCTATCACGAGTGGCTAAGAAATGTAACGGAAATTGGAATCGGTGACGTCAGGGTCGGCTGAAGACTTTTAAAACCGCAACTATTTTCAATACGGTTTTTAACTAATCAGATAAGATAATAATACATTCGTACAATAAAGAATGTTAATTAGTGAGAGAAAAACCTGATGAAACGTTAACAAATAAAAATTATTTTAAGCATTCTTCCACGAGTTCTTGATTTCCGGTATGGCCAAAACCAGTGACGTGACCAAAAACTACTTCGTTCAACCTCTTTGTTGGAACCGGAACTTATGTTTGACAGTTGTGCGATGCGATCCATACAGTTTGTAAGAAAAGAGTTTCATCAATGTCACACGGGTCGATATGGATTTCTAAAATGATGAACGAATCGTTTTGTGGCCGGTAACTCTGGAATAGGTACCTAAAACGCGCTGCGTAGTCGCGCAACGGGCAGCTAGTAATCGCATAAAGTCACTTAGAATCATCCAAATGTGATATTTAGTTTTCAAGCAAATTCCGATGTGATGGATGGCTGCATTAAGACTTCTTGAAAACAATAAGTAGGTAGGTACCTAGAACTGTTCTAAAGCCACTTTTTATTATATAGTGCAGTTCAAGTCACAAATTAGCAGTTTAGCTACTAAGTACGTGTTATACCTACCTATTTAATGTTTATCTGTAGTAAACGGCCAAAGCGAGGTCTACAGCTTACAGAGCCATAAGTTTAATGGCTTATTGTTTCGCTTATTTGTTTGTATGTAATTTTTGTAATACATATTTTAAAGTTGAATTGTTGTTATAACTGTTGAAATTATACGATTTTGATTTTAATAAGCTTTTGTAATTTTAAAGTTAATGCTTCATGCCAGTCAATAATGTTGAAGTAAAATATCAAAATCGAGGTATGTCGTATGGCGGACTAAGGAAATGTCAAGAATAAAATTAAATAAGAGTTACGTCATCGCTTCGCGATGAAGTAACCCTAAAAAATCCTAGCAAAGTAGGTATGTATAGGTTAGAAGGGGTAGCATAAGGCACGCCAGTCACCCCAGCCACGCATTTTGTCACAATTTAATGTCATATGATAATGAATGCGCGCTATTTTATGGAGAAACATCATTGAGACGCGAAAGGAGTGGGCAATTTGGCAAAATGACTGCCCCAGACATGTACAAAGACTTCTCAACAGCCAATTAACAGCATTTAAATATTCTCTCATAAATTACTGCGTCTTTAGTTAGTTTGTAGAACTTGAAGGAAATGATTAAATAATTAAGAGTTGTCACTTCATACTCTATGATTCCGCCATTGATTAGTGACTTTTGCCATCGTTAAAAATAACATGCAACATAATTGCCAACTAGCAAAACTGTTGAAAACAGGAGGTTTCCAGAGGAGTGGCTAGATGGCGTTATGTTGCATGTTATTGCAAAATGGTGCTTATTTCTAGCGACGGCAAAGGTCACGGAATCATATTGGAATCACGGAGTATTGAGTAACAACTCTTAATTACCTATATATTTTTTTTTCTTCAAGTTCTACAAACTAAATACAGACGCAGTAAATTAAATTTATGAATGAATATTTAAATGCTATTGGCTGTTGAGAAGTCTTTGTACATGTCTGGGGCAGTCATCCATATATTGATTTAGCCATCTTCTTTGTCATTTATCTGCGCGACTGAGGTGAGTGGCAAGCCTTATGGTAGCCCCGC
Organism: Argyresthia albistria; assembly: GCA_963457715.1. Lineage (NCBI taxonomy): Eukaryota > Metazoa > Arthropoda > Insecta > Lepidoptera > Argyresthiidae > Argyresthia > Argyresthia albistria. The sequence continues at coordinate 9,513 of CAUOQF010000262.1, read as the reverse complement.
AGGTACACATTAACTTGGAATAGTTGAAAATACGTACTCGATCAATTAAATAAAGGGACTGGGCACAGAGACAAGCAAAGCAATGCATACATTTGAGCGAGACGGTTTTAAGACGTGACGTCGTCAGATGGTATATAATCTGAGCGAGATGCAAATAGTAGTGACACTATTGAATGAGTTAAGTATATCACCACGAGCGCGACAAATTGTAGATAAGGAATGGTGGGAAATAAATGACATGACGTATTAAAAGTAAGTACAAGTATAAAATAATTTCAAATAATCGGACGTCTGAAACATAAAAGTATAGGTATAGGTAGGTATGGGTGTATAGTATAGGTACCACTTAATGATCTAGCTACAGAAGTTTTACTTCTAACACGTGTACGGTGCTACACGCGTATTTTTTTTTATTTTTAATTGTGTTTCAACTAATGAAAACATGTTAGTACCTGTACCTAGTTACCTACACAAACCTACCTACCTAAAAAGGGAAAGTGATAGGAGTAAAAAACTAAATAGAAATAAAAAATATGAATTTAAGAAAGGAATAAAAGTAAGTATATTTCACTAGGTATACATAAAACAATAATAATTATATGAAATTAAGAATCAGGATGCTTCATCATCATCTTCATGTTCATGGTCATCATCTTCGTCTTCGTCATCATCATTTCTATTAATGACGTTTTCTATTGAAGGATTTTCCAGCATTTTATAAAACCTTCTTACCAAATGGTTTCCTGCTTTTATTATGACTCCTCCTCTTCGACGCAATTATAGGATCGGAATTCATAAGCATCCAGTGCGCTATGTCGGTATTGGTGTGGATCCTGGAGGTCAATGCCAGGTTGACCATTTGTGCAGCTGTCCTTTTCCCACTCTTTGTTAGGCTAGCTAGCTTGAGCAGCAGCACACAATACCTCTGGACTTGTTTTGGCAACAATTGGTTGAACTCGTCTTCTTTTTGTTCGTTCAGAGCCCTCTTCGAAAGATTTTGATGGTCTACCTTTAACACTTTGTAATTTTGACAAGTTGCTCACAGGTTTCACTGTTGGCAACACCAAGTCGTTTTTTAACCATGCAGAATTGTACTTGGTGAATCTCTCCATCTTCCAGTTCGAGTTCTTCCACTTTTTCAACAGTTTCGAAACAAACACTTTGAGAACACATTTTATTTGTAAAGCACTGTCTTTCGATTGTTTATAAACACTATGATTGTCCAATAGATCTAGTTAATCGTTCCACACACTTGGACGATGATAATTTATAAAAGTTTTCTTTTTGTAGCACTAAGATCAGATCCATTTTCCTAACATGTAATTTCGAGTGACTTGGATCACTCCGACTACCTGTAAATAAAAGAGGATAGTGTCACAATGAGTTGGTTTGAGTTCTCAAAATTTACAATAATAACGGCCAACTAACGACACAATGCAAATATAAAAGACAGAAAGCGGTACCTAGCGGAACTTTTTTTGTAAGTCTAAGTAAACATCAATTTTAAAGATAAATTTATCTAGAACCGCAATACAATATTTTAATACATACGATTACATTATTTTTAATTTTACTGTATTAATCAAATGTACATACCTGTAGATTCCATATTCTTGACCACTGTTTATAGTTAGACACGAGACGAACGAAAAAATGCGTGATGTTACTTGACGGTTTAGAATGCAACTAGCCGTACAATCACTTCGCTTACCTGCCGGTCCCTCGCACTCCTTTGTTGTGAACATAACAAAGGTGACTTATGCGGTTTGTGATGGAACGACTATCTGACTCAAAAAATACAACCAAATTTAGACCCTATCTTTATGTTGATAAATAGCTTTTTGGCCTCCTAAAGTAGTGATTTTGCCGTGTGTGGGGCGTGGGGAAGTACCTATGCGTTGTTGCCGCTCTTATCACAACAATCAAACAAACGTGTCGTCCTGTGTTTTGCGCCGGTTATTTCAGGATATTTCGGTTATTATAATAAATAAATACTAAAAACAGTTTGTGTGAGTGTTGTGTGTGGTAATTCAGTGAACGATGGAACAATACAGTGTTAATTTCATTAAAAACTGTGAAAAGACCCTCGAAAAGCGTCTCGAACTAAAGTCTAAGGGCCCACCACGACCCGAACTTGGACTTACCCAAAAATGCAGTTCAAAAAGTAAAACTTTTACGCGAGTTTTCAAATCAGAACAATATTTGAAAACACCTTGGTTGTGTGGATGTGTAGACAGCAATAAATTGTTTTGTTTCCCGTGTTTGGTGTTTGCCGCTGATGGTGGTGGTGAATCTGCATGGACGGAAACCGGTGTTGATGATTTAGCGCATCTTTCAATAAAAGTGAAAAAGCATTCGCAATCTCGATCTCATCTGTTATGTGCAGTGCAAAAAAGGTCATTGACGTCTTCGCTCACCAAAAAGATCGGCGAATGGATTTCATCTACAAATAAAACAATGAGGTAAGCCGCCGTTTTTATTTTTTATTTTTAGTGAACACCCAAAGTTTTTTATCACGAGCCGCCTCTGGGTAGGATTGTATTGTACCCATCATTATGATCAACTTTCTCCAAGAAACATAATATAGTCGCAAATGAAAAAAAATTTTCGTCCCTCAGTACATTGCCCCGATCAGCTGATGTCAAGTTACTATGGGAGACCCAAAGAAGGAAAGGGAAAGTTGTTCATAATGATTGGTATCATTCCCCAAAATATGGCCAGCTAATTAAATGTCACCCTGTTACAATGTGTAAATGAATTAACGCAAAATGAGAACTTCTTTGTTACGGACATGTATGAGCAACTTTCATTATGAAACCGATTTGATCAGAGCAACTTTATTTTTCATTTCCCAGTACATTTTTGCCTGAGTAGTTTAGCTGATTTGTATGGAGAAGTGAAAAATGAAGTTGCTCTGATCAAATCGGTTTCATAATGAAAGTTGCTCACAATGATGTCCCTAACAAAGTAGTTTCTCATTTTGCGTTAATTCATTTGCACCTTGTATAGTACAGACTTCCATCCATCTTTTGGGTGATGATGATGAGTGACGGTTACAGGGGGTGCCAGTTCTACGCAACTTAATGCAACGAACTTGTCATCAACACAGACCTTTCATTCCACCTGTCACCGCGCGCCGAAAAAGATAGTCGGACAAGAATTTAGGGGGAGTCCATTAATTACGTGTGGCGGCTTTGATACTCGTAATTTCCTGACGTGAGATTTGGCTCGACCTTCACCCTTATATATACTTATAGGTACTTATTATTGCACGGAAACATAAAATAAAATAAAAAACACCTGAATCTCACGTGACATTTGTCGTATGTATTTGTAATGTGTTAATAAAACGTCATTTAATTTATTTTTTTCATTCTTTTTGAAGTAAAACTTCTGGTCACGTTTGATTTTGTGTTTGGGAAGACATTTTTTTTTGTCTTGTAAAAGTATAATGTAGGTAGTTGTTTATTTTATTTCCTGCAGGGTCTGAAGAAGCCGACAGGCAATGAAGTCAAGTCCGCCGTGGAGTGGGCAATAGATGCGGGCTACCGCCACATAGACACTGCCGCCATCTATGGCACCGAGCCGCAAGTTGGAGAGGCGGTCAATAAGAAAATTGCGGACGGAGTTGTGGCGAGGACAGACATATATATTACTACAAAGGTAGTTAAACTGTAATGTTGATTACACTTTACATAACTGTAGTCAGGCTATAAACATATACATAAACATTTACATACAGGCATAGCACATACATTGCTTTTGGCCCCACACTAGGATACCGTGTGTCGTGGGAACTAGAAACAGCGACCTCACAAACATGTAAACATCCAAGACGAGTTTTTTTGCTATTACTGTACTCAAAGGTGAAAGGGTTTCAAACATTTTTCGAAACTTCAAGCCCAAATGTAGCTTTCTCGTGTACACCTCTAGAACACAGGACACATCATCGATCGAGAATTTTATTACGAACAACAAATTTCTGAGATAATTCAGTTTGAATATGTAATTCAGTCATATATTAACATATTCAAACTGAATTAGACATCACAACAGACAGTTTAATTGAAATCTGGGAAATTTTGTATTTTTTTTGTGGTGCCCGGTTTTCAGGGTGCTTATTAAGTTAACAGGTTCATTATACTTCAGTCTAACTTTTTGTGTACTTCCAGTTGTGGAACGACCGCCACGCGAAAGACGAGGTGGTGCCAGCCCTGAGAGAGTCCCTCAAGAGACTAAACCTTGAGTATGTAGACCTGTACCTCATACACTGGCCAGTCGGATTCAAAGGACAACTCGTGAGTTAAACCTTACATTAAACATTCACGAAACGGTAACTTGACGCAGATTGGAATGGTAATATTTGAAATTACCATTCATTCAATAATACCATTCGAAGCAGCCAAGAAAGACAGAAGAGCCTCGGAAATTTCACATGGCTAGCAAGTCGACGCACTCTTGGGCGGCGCCAGCCTCCCCGGCATTTTTGGTAAACCGTTAAGTTTTAGGAGATTTGTCATATTGACGCGAATGACTGGGGGGGTTCACGACCCATGACCACCCCCCCTTTTCTCGAACGCCACTGGACCTACACTCCTTTTGTAGAAGGAATCCTCCCTTGGTATTTATTTTGGAGAAGTTGTATAAAATGTCTGTTTTGCAGCTGAACACGACAACGTCGTTCGACTCAACCGACTACCTGGAGACCTGGCGCGGCATGGTTGAAGCGAGAGACCTGGGACTGACCAGGTCTGTAGGAGTCTCCAACTTCAATGAGCAGCAGCTGCAGCGCTTGCTGGACAACAGCGTCGTGAAGCCAGCTGCGCTGCAGGTCGAGGTGAGGACTTGAAGCTTTCTCCCGCGAAGGGGATTTGTGGACTTGCTGAAAATTTTCATGGGAATTTCCTTCACAGGAGATTTGTAGAATTATGTATTTATTCGTATGGCAGAGGTCGTCGAGTCGCTCTTATACAACGTGTAACTTAATTAACGCAAAATGAGAAACTACTTTGTTAGGGACATCATTCTGAGCAAATTTCATTAAGCCACCAATTTGATCAGACAACTCCCCCCTCCCCCATGCAAGATGAGTTTGACCTCCTGCCCGCTTAAACACCTCACGTTTTTAATGGACGCCCCCTTACGCCCAACATGGAAGGTTCCTTCACTCTTTGTGCCACCTTTTGTGCGCAAAAGCTGTTTTTTGTCTCTAAACTATGTACCTAGTGATCGCAGTAGCGACTTTCGATGTGATCATGTGACTGACGCAGGGAGCCCGTGAAATATAGTAAGAAGATTGGTTCGGAGAGGCAGCACATCCATGCATTTATTATCTAATGCTCGCAGAAGCACAAAATAGTGTTTGACCTTGACTATAACCAAGACGTCAATTAATGTCTATTGCAAGGGGATGAGGACTTAATTTCCCCTAATTTAATGTACCTATGCCTATGTTGTGAATGTAAAATCGCAATGTTTTGCGTCACGCCTTTTCCCATACGGGGTGGCAGAGGCACCACTGTACCCACTTTTAGCCAGTGATTCAATACTCCATTTAGCGCCATCACCCATCGCCGCAGCTATGGAGTAATGGTAAAAAAATGGTATTTAAAGGTTTCCGTGTGTACTTTTAAAAAGGGATGTTTCGCAGATCAACCTGAACCTGCAGCAGCCGTCGCTGCTCGCGATGTGTAAGAAGCACGACATCGCTGTCATGGGATACACGCCCTTCGGAGCACTCTTCCCCAGCAAGGTACATCTATTATCGTGCGACTTCCCAGAGTTCGCAGCTGACCGGTGACCGCTACGGCAGACGAGGTTCCGCGTGTCGAGCGAGATACCGAGCGACAACCATAAGGCAAATTACTTTAGCATTAAAAACCCCCCGTATAAAACCAGTCTTCCAGATTCATCACCAGGTCTCATCATCAGATGTAATTAAAAGGTCTCATCACAACGATTCTAATGAGCCCAAACTCGATGGTTTTACTAGTAAGCATCCCAGGGTTCCAACTTCCACCTTCAATCTTCGCACTCCATCATCAGATCCGCTCGATGGTACCATAAAACCCAGAAATCTACTTTCGAATAAAAAAAAAACAACATTGAAATCGGTTCACCCGTTTACGCTCCACGTGCTGAGAGACAGACAGACAGACAGACACACAGAGTGACTCACGCGTCAAACTCATAACACCCCTTTTGCCTTCGTCGTCGGGCGGGAGTTAACAAAACGTGTCACGCTCAATGCCTGTACATACAAGGTGTAAATGGATTAACGCAAAACGAGAAACTTCTTTGTTAGGGACATTATAATTCTGAGCAACTTTCATTATTAATTAAACCGATTTGATCGGAGCAACTTCATTTTTAACTTCCCTGTACATTTTGGCCGCTGATTTTCAGCTGATCTGCTGATTTTTATGGAGAAATGAAAAAAAAGTTTATCTGAAAATTTCTCAGAATGAGGTCCCTAACAAAGTAGTTTCTCATTTAGCGTTAATTAATTTACACCTAAATGCACCTTATAACTGCGCTCGCTGTCACGTTAACCGTTATGGGCTCTACTCACGATGCAACCTGGCTTGCAATCTGTCGCTGCAACTCATAGAAGGCAGGTTGCCTTGTGACCGCTAGAGAAGGACGGAGCAGGAAGATAGAGAGAGAGAGAGAAATACAAGTTGCAGCAACAAATCGCGAGACAGATTGCATCGTGAGTAGAGCCCTTTAACGTAACAGCACCACCACTAGCCACTAAGGGCGTGGACAGACGATGACGCGCCCGATCCGCGCCCGCTCCGTCGCCGCTCCGCGCCCGCTCCGACGCCGCTAAGCCTCGCTCTCACCGCCTTGCACAGATTTGTGTCTTAATGTTCATTAATAAGTTAAGATAGATAATAGTCTCTTAATACATCGGATGGAACGGGCGCGGCGCGGCGCGGCGTCGGAGCGGGCGCGGAGCGGCGACGGAGCGGGCGCGTTATTGTCTGTCCACGCCGTAAACACAAATGCGAATTGGTTCCATTTCTAAAACCTTCCAAAAAAGGCGTGTGTGTTTGCCGCACAAGAAGTACACTTGCACCTTGGACTTGGATACAAACTATAGCATTTCTCTCGCAGGCCGCCGCCACGGCGCCTCCGCCGCGAGTGTCCGAGCCGGCGCTGGTCAGCATCGCCCAGAAACACAACAAGACTGTGCCGCAGATAGCGCTGCGATACCTGGTCAGTACACATTAAGCCGGGTTCCCACGGTCAGCATCGCCCAGAAACACAACAAGACTGTGCCGCAGATAGCGCTGCGATACCTGGTCAGTACACCTTAAGCCGGGTTCCCACGGTCAGCATCGCCCAGAAACACAACAAGACTGTGCCGCAGATAGCGCTGCGATACCTGGTCAGTACACCTTAAGCCGGGTTCCCACGGTCAGCATCGCCCAGAAACACAACAAGACTGTGCCGCAGATAGCGCTGCGATACCTGGTCAGTACACCTTAAGCCGGGTTCCCACGGTCAGCATCGCCCAGAAACACAACAAGACTGTGCCGCAGATAGCGCTGCGATACCTGGTCAGTACACCTTAAGCCGGGTTCCCACGGTCAGCATCGCCCAGAAACACAACAAGACTGTGCCGCAGATAGCGCTGCGATACCTGGTCAGTACACCTTAAGCCGGGTTCCCACGGTCAGCATCGCCCAGAAACACAACAAGACTGTGCCGCAGATAGCGCTGCGATACCTGGTCAGTACACCTTAAGCCGGGTTCCCACGGTCAGCATCGCCCAGAAACACAACAAGACTGTGCCGCAGATAGCGCTGCGATACCTGGTCAGTACACCTTAAGCCGGGTTCCCACGGTCAGCATCGCCCAGAAACACAACAAGACTGTGCCGCAGATAGCGCTGCGATACCTGGTCAGTACACCTTAAGCCGGGTTCCCACGGTCAGCATCGCCCAGAAACACAACAAGACTGTGCCGCAGATAGCGCTGCGATACCTGGTCAGTACACCTTAAGCCGGGTTCCCACGGTCAGCATCGCCCAGAAACACAACAAGACTGTGCCGCAGATAGCGCTGCGATACCTGGTCAGTACACCTTAAGCCGGGTTCCCCCGGCCCGTCGTTTCACAGATATGACCGCGCCTTTACAGGCCGACAGATCGTGGGAACGGTCGCATCCGACGAGGACTTGGTCGCCGGTCGTCACCCGACCGATCCTTCGAGAGTCGGTAAGTTCAAAGGCGCGGTGCGTCTGCGTCTGTACATTTCACCTGGGACAGCGCGTGCGCGTACACGCACACATGATGGGGCACTCACGCACACAGGCGGTAACGACAGGCAACCGTAATCCGGAAACAGCAGGAAACCGTAATCCGGAAACAGCAGGGAACATGAGATATTAATATTTTTATGCTACTCTCCATACTAAAGAAACGGTTTTCAATTATTTACTCATAAATTATGGGTCATATCAAAAAAACTCAATTTATATTTGTTATTTCTTTTTGATTATAGATTTTTCCAAAATAATGCTTTGTGTTTTTTAAGGATCGTAAGTCCCATCTGTTGTACGGGGTCGATCCATTGTGCGACGTAGCGGCGGCGCTTTCAAATCGCTCATAAATCGCCAGTGTGACAGCACCCTTAACTTAAGGCACGTGGTTGCCACGGCAGTTCTTGAGTTACTGGCAGTTCTTGAGTTACTAGCACTTCTTGAGTTACTGGCAGTTCTGAGTTACTAGCACTTCTTGAGTTACTAGCACTTCTTGAGTTACTAGCACTTCTTGAGTTAGTGGCAGTTCTTTAGTTACAAACGATGTATCTGTCTTAGCCATATCGTCGAATTGGTAAACGTTTATAATTATATAATTATAATCATGAAACGAAGAAATCTTTTAGGGCAAACAGTGCGGTAGCTAAGGTGAAGACTAAAGGGGGCGAGCGCAGCGAAGCCCCCGAATAGTCTTCGTGTTAGTTTGACCTGTATAACAGAAAAAACATCACGTAGTGCACATGACAATGCTTTTAAAAGAACATGTTTTCATTAAAAACAGCCATATCATGATATGGCCCCATAGGTATCATGAAATGGCTGGCCACATCATGATATGGCCAAATATGACGATCTGGCTACGACACATCTAACCCAACTTTGTTCTCCCTCCCCAGTCGGAGCTGGGCGTGGTCCCTCTACCCAAGTCGGTGACGAAGTCGCGCGTGGAACAGAACATCGACATATTCGACATCTCCCTCACTCCCGAGGACAAAGAGCTGTTGAGAAGCTACGACAAGCACTACCGCACTATCGCACCTCTGATGTGGAAAGACTCGCCTTACTATCCCTTCGAGAAGTAGGAAACGCGTATTACAGTCTATTCGTAATAAGAATGCAGTGAAATTTAAATTTAAATCTGTTAACACACACTCACAGGACAGGACACAACCGTCGCGTACGAAAGTTTGCCTTCAACTGGTCACTGTGAGCTTGGCTTGATAATTGGAAACGATTTGATTGGTT